>ARYC01020768.1:0-19763 GCA_000711775.1 Oxytricha trifallax
AGTGTACTTCCGATACAAGATTCGCAAATATGTAAGAAAAGTAAAAACATGTAGTGTTGCTAAAATAAAGCATTAATATTGATAAAATACGTAAAAATAGGAAATCTGAGACATAAAATAAATATTTAATTATGACCAAATTATAGGAACCATTGTGTTGATCGAATGTGTATTACTACAAATTATGATGATTTTTGTGTTCAGCACCTTAATATAAACCCCAATTTTTTCTTGAACAACCAAGCACTTGATTTTAATGTTTGACAGGAATCCGATGATTAACATGATCGTTTGACACCGTCAATTGGCGTCGATCTGGCATGGTCACTTCGTGTCGATTCGTCGTCGATAGGCTTGAGTTGAGGCCGTCCAGCATTGCATTCTCATCTTCTAGATCCTAAAATCTATTGCTCCATCCTTAATCCATCGGTGCCATCATTAGTAGCTCAAGTTGTTGGTCCATCGTTGGTGTGTTGGTGGACTTAACCTCCGCAATGCGCGGAGGCGAGAGAGGTTTTGGTAGTTTGACGATTGATTAGTTCAAACTTAAACTTAAAAGCGTGATATATAATAGGGAAGTTTTAATCAATTAATTTAACTGTTCAACTGCTATTCATGATTGTCTTGACTGGTGCCAGAGCACCTGCAACTCCACTCATCGTCATTGATGATTGACTCAGACGAACCCATGTCTGATGGTGGTGCACCACTGCTTGACGCTGAACGCCCAGAGCTTGTTGACATCACTCTTGGTCATGGCTTTAAGGATTTGGGAGAGCCTCTTAACCAAGTGAATCCTATAAGTAGTTATGGTAACAATCCTTACTTGCTGTCTGCCTCCTCCTGCCTGAGGTGCCTCTTGATGTATGAGAACAGCTGCTCGATTGGGTTGAGCCAGGGCGAGTACTCGGCATTGAATAGCACAGTCACCTTCAACTTCCTGGCAGTCTCCAACACTTCAGAGTACTTGTGAATGACTGCATTGTCCATCAGCAGCACGATCTTCTTCAGGCCAAGATCCTTGTCGGTGCGCAGCTGGCGAAGGGTGTGGTAGAGGAAGTTCTCGAACAGCACGGCATCGAATGCTCCCTCGATGACTTGGCTGGAGATCAGCTGGTCCTTAGTGATGGCTGCCACGAAGCTCATCGAGAACTGCTGTAAAAAGCACAAACCAGCGAACCAACTAAGTTCCTTTGGTGGATTCCTTGGTGATTGAGAGATTCCTAGCCATGGTGCCATAAGTGCCCAACCTCTGGCTGACTTGCTGTCTGACTGCTGCAATGGGAGTATAATGTTGCGATGGTTAAGCATCGAGATTGCCAGAGTATACTATAGGTGCTTAGTCATTCAACTAGTTGGGTAGACTTAACCTGGTATCAACTAAAGTAATATAAAATCATAGAGCTTTAGCTTACTATCCTATTCCTTCACTGTGACTTTACTGCTGCTCACTGCCCTGCTGGACAGCTGCAAGCGTCTGGGTGTAATGCCTGTCCAGTTGTCATGGCTTGTTGCATTGATCACCTCCCTGCCCTTACGTTGGGTTGACTACAGCCGGAGGCTGGCTAGGTTCTTAACCAATGGAGTGAGAGTGGAAGACGATTTCAGAGGAGTCTATGGTAGGCTTGAAGGCTTCTTGGAGGAGCTCTATATTCTGATCGCGTCGAAGCGCTTCTATAAAGATGTGTATTGAGCACTGCCCTCTGGGGCTTCCAAGATAGGTGACAGTTGAGTATACTTATATTTATGGCTGCACTTGACAGGGGTGGCAGCTATGCTCTGCTCCCTGCTATCAAGGATATGCTGTTCCTGGGTGGAAGATTTCCTGCGTAACTTTGCAAAGATCGATTTCGAGTTTGGCCTTGGAATCTTCGATGGAACAATTCAGATCCAGCCACTAGTCGTTCAGTATTACTAACTTGGTCCTTCTACCCCAAGTTGAAACCTTACCCATCTTGACAATCCCATGAGGAGCTGCTGATGACACTATACTCAATCGGTTAGGCAACGATAGCAATACTCACCTGCTGGTTCCCAGAATTGCTTGGGGTCTCAGATTTTCAGAGTCCAGTTGATCTTCATCTTGAATTGCAACTTGGCTTTACAAAAGTGCGATGTCTGATCCCTTCCTTTGATCCTGTGCTCTGACCCCAGCCACAGTCGACATACTTGGTTCTCTGTTGGGGTAGCCAGACAGAATCTCAGCATACTGTATGACATCGTCGGTGACGAGGACCTCGGTCTTGCCAACTGCAGGCGTCAGGGAGGAGTCGACCACGACCTTCCTTATGAAGGGCAGCAGAATTGAAACTCCACTACTTGGTAGGCAGGTAATCGCTCCTGAAGTTGGACTCGTCCACTGATATGATCACTGCATCCTCCAAGAATAGCTGCGCCAGCAGTCTGGACACCCATAGCCTCTTATCATTGAATGATGGGTCTCTATACTTAGCGTTGGCGTTCTGGGCCTTGCCGAATCTCAAATGGAAACTTTCCTTCAGTACTTTTAAGAGAGTAGCAACGCAAGGCACTGTGAGGTTCTTGAATTCTTAATCTTTGCTTTGCATTTCAAGCAGACTATGATGCAGACGCCAGCCAGTGACCTTGTAGATGCCCTGCTGTTAGAGCACGACGGCAATCGCCCTCAGCAACAGCGGGTTGCTCCGCGTATTCTTCCTCCCATTCTTCAGCTTTGGCTTCGGATTGAGCACCCGGTGCTCCACCTCCAATTTGAACTTCTCAATGGCCTTGTACACAAATCGTCGATCCACACCCATCTCAAGCGCAATATCCTTGGACTTCATGCCCTCCCTTGTAATGCTGTACTACAGAGATCTTTTCAATGCCAGCTTCGCATCTCTGCGTTTGAGATAAGGGTTCTTTGATGATCAATTCATGGCTTCATAGTTTGAATATTCCCCATTGAGAGAATCAATACTCCCACTCTGCTCTTTCATGAAGTCTTGCAGACCCTACCACAGTTCATCACTCTGCTTGATCTACAGGTTCTTGGTAATCACATTAGGATTCCTCTATGATGAAGACTGCGATGGCTTTCTAATCATCCGAAGGTACTGCTCGAGGCCATAACACAGCTGGTCATCGGTTGCCAAACTTTCAACATCAACCAACGACGACACTGCTCACTCAACGTTCTCCAAGGGCAGTCGTATGATTTGCCCACCAAGTATGCCCATCGTCGAAGGTGGCACCTGCCCATTGTTGAGGAGAGTGCCTGAAGTGTAAGTGAGCTTCACTGGTTTGGGGTTGGAGGGAAAGTTGGTGCCCAGCACCACTGATGTCCACTTGAGCACAGTCTTCGACTATGGCTTCAGCGCACTAGTCTTAATCTCTTCAAACTGTTGATTACTAAGAAACCCATAGTTCAGAATTGATTTGGGGGCGAAAGAGGTCTATGATTACTAGCTCATAGAGGATGATTCATGCTAGATCTGCTACTAGGATAACTTTTAAGTGCTGTTCCTTATTGGGGTTAACATATAATAGTACTTTAATGTTTAATAGTAAAATATAAGGGTCTCTAATAAGTCTAAACAAAACACCAATGCAAATCATTCTGAGATTACCAAAACAATATTTAAGCCGAATCCGATAGGATATTTATAATTTTAAATGAATCAGTTGATTAACTTTTGCTTCCAACAGGAACTCTCTCATTCACCCACACGAACCTGGATATTCTTAAGTTCATCAATGAACGATCATTTGGAGACTTGTAAATTGAACGGCTTCTTCACTACATCAAGATAAACTTTCATTGCAAGAACTCCAAGCAAAACTTCTCAGGTTCTCTCTCTGCCCTCGAGTTTCTTGCATCAGGAATTCCATTCAACGTGACATTGTTCATGAAGAAGCTGATCCAGTGCAAAGATGCCAGCAGAATTTCAGGGAGCTATTCTACAGGCCATTCTTCACATTCGTCTTCAAGACTATTGATCCTTCCTCTCTCAACAACGTGGTTCACTCTGAGTTTACTTTGGAAGACGGTAAAGTGTTCTGTGCTAAGATGAGTGAATGGCTTCGATAAATGCAGCATGACATCAAAATCGATGCAAATTCAAGCAATGGGAGCACCTTCTACACTGCAACATGCCAATCCTTTGAAGCTATGTACAACATGTCTGATCTTCCCAAACTTAAACAAGGGAAGATAAACAACTCCCTCGTCAACAGAGTCTTTAATCTATCTGGCCTTGAGTTAAAAGATGAACTAATGGAAGAATTCAAGAACAAGTTTGCCGATCCCTCACATGCTGATTTTATCAATGAGATCTAAAAACTTATCGAGGATTCTGACAAAGCTGAGAAAGATAGACTGAAAAAGATCAGGACCTCTAAGTCTCAAGCTAACCCCTCACCTTCAAGCCCACCTCCGAAGAGTGGAAGTAAGAGCATCAATTCCTCGAAGAGTAAAACTCAAGTTAATGCTACTGGTGATGCTGCCAATGATTCTTCCAGCGATGATGTCAATGATGCAAAGCAGGGTCACTAAAGACAGAGCAACTTCTTCCACCAAAGAAACACTACCTCTTAGAAGAAGACCTCCTTCATGAAGAGTTTGGGGAACACACATACTCCAGACCATACCAGGAACAGGCACACAAGCTATGGACCTAATCTGAGACTCCAGAGCAACTACAGAAGGAGCAGCATCCACAACAATCATTCTGACTCTGAAGAAATGGAGTTTTACCCTGATAAGTCAAGGATGAACACCTCTTTCAGGTCGAACACTCCTATCAGCCAACACTTCAGCAGCTAGAAGAACCCCATCAAGTACAGACAATCTGATTGTGATCCTACTGAAGTCATGATGAGCTAAGGATACAAAAACCAGTCACATCAAAGGTGGACGACGCAGATTGGGAAGCTGAAGAATTTTAACTCGTAGATGACTACAAAAATCTCTGCAAGGAAACTATCCCCCAAAACCTCACAGATGAGGATTTCAAAGAAGGAGCTCAGCTACTAGCTGAAGGTTTCAGAAAGGACTTCTAATAAGACAAGACATTGTCAAGTTTCTATCTTCTCAAGTTCTACACAACAACGTTTGATGCTGGTCATGGAAACTCTACTGTCAACTTCTGCTATGCAAACAAGAGCCTGGTCAAGAAACAGAAAGCTGCTGTGCGATCATCATGCTTCTCTACTAATGCTCAAGACCAAATTTCGGTGTCTGAAGGATCAAGATCAAGACTGGTCCCCAAGAAGAGAGTTCAACGGGCTGACGCAGAAGATCTTTTGGAGGAATACAATCACAAATAATAAAAGAGAGATTCTTCCAGAGTCAACGCCCCAAACCAAAATCTAAACGGCGTGGAGGAGGAAGAGTAAAACTAAGAAATGCTAGTAGATGAATAGGGAAACCCCATCGATCCTGACAGTGCCCTACATCATACCATCCCAATGAGAAAGGAGCTGGACTACAAGGCGAGAAGTGCAAATTCCAGTGCCAAGAAGGAACAGAGACCCAGAGAGAGAAATGCCTTTATGATCAGAAATGAAGACCATTACCTGTTCACTCGCTTATGGTGCGTGAAAGACCATTTTAAGGATTTGAGGAGCTCAGAGATCTTCTAACTCCCATACATGATTCAATAAGCCATCGATTGCTATAATTATGTTGCTGAGTGCTTGGTAAAGGAACATTACGACTTCACTGGTTCTCCCTTTATTCTAAGCCCCCACTGCAGGCTTATGTTCTCCCCTTCAAATACTTATGTAGTCCAGTATAAATTAAGTTTAGAGACTTCCAGTATAGAGACAATTACAACTCATTCAACCCAACAGTAAACTTCAGTTCTTTGGAAACTAGTCGAGCCCATTCAACACCCTATCTTGACTAAGTGATGTACCTTGCAAACGTGCTATGCGACGGTCTAATCTACGTTGAGAGGAGATCATTTTGTATGCTGCTTTGTGCCCTCTTCAAAGCTACCCCCCAAATTGTGGTGAACCATCTCTTCCTGAACCCCTTCAAATTCCCACTCCAAGAAGCCCTCAGCTGGTTGGTCTTTGATCAATCCTCTAAAGCCTACGATGTTAAACTGATAGGTTCGACTGATTACACTAACGAACACTTCTATGAATTGGCAAGCTTTACCCAGCAGTTCGCAAACAACAAAGACTCCTTTTCAAAAATCCTGCAAGATGGGGGTTCCATCATTGCAGAGTTAATCTTCAGATAGCTGGAAACTTTCATCCCTCTATCAATCTTTAGCGTCATTCGGGAAAACTCCAACCAAGAATTGGTTATCAAAAACAGTTTCAACAAGAAGGCAATCGCTATACCCAAAAGCTTTGAATCTAAAGATAGCCAACTGAAAGAGGCTTTCCAGATCTTAACAAAAGACTTTACTGATGATGGCTAGTTCTACACTGGAGTGAAGCAAGTGTTCGAGGTTCGCTTCTATTCCTGCTAGCTAAAGGTTGAAATTCCCCAAAGTCCCTTAGGCTAGTATTAAGACTTCCAATACAGAGCCAGAGAGTTCTTTGTGAGATACTTTTCTATGTAAGTTTCTTTTAAATTTAACTTTCTTAAAGGTACTGCTTTACAAGCTTTTAAAGGGCTGTCATCGACTTGCAAAGGGGTATTGGGTACCTTCAGAACCAAGTGAAAAGGTTGACCTATGAGTACGCTCCAGCAAATAGAAATTATGACCATCTCCCCACTTCACTGCGTGAATATTATATGACTACCAGTGATTTCACCGAGTCATTTGATTACGTAGTCATGGCTATAGGTCCATATGTTTATGACCTTGAACATCAAGTCGTTGATAAGTGCAGTAAGTTATAACATTTTAACCCCTTATTTAGACTCGATCTTTTAATAATATGCAAAGGAGTGTCTACATTCAGATAGAGGATCTGTTTGTCCTTTAAGCTTGATAAACTGTATTTACTAAATGAATGGGCTCTATAATTTTGTTATCAACGCCCCCAAAGAGTCTAATCTACATACAATGGGTAGAGAGGTGATAGATGGCCTAATTTAAATTACAAAGCTTGTGCATAGGACCATGACGGATTCTCTCAAGAGTAGAGAGAAGGAACTGTATGCATTTTACACCTCTACGTAAGTATTCTTCCCTGTCCGTGACCCTTCTTTAGATTCATGCAATAAAGCGATAAGGATTTCGAATTTAACCCAGACTCTCTTAACTGGGAGCTCCCCGAGGATCTTAAGATTGCAATAGGTATTGTTAAAAGTCTACCTGAGCATGTGAATACTGCACCTCCAAATAACTTCCTATCAACTCAAAGGAAAACCATTGACTAAACAGTAGCTGAGCTCGCTATGACTTTGAGTCAAGCTGCAACCAGAAACTACTTGAATCTAACTGCCAGAGAGCAATCCCAAATTGAGCACTCACCATATCTTCTCTACTTTGAGGCCTTCAAGCACAGATTCTTCTTTATGTCTAGTGCAAAGCATGACCCTTCACAGTAAGTCTTATTGGTATTAACACTACTATAGTAAAGTCATTATCCAACAAGATTCGTACTATTTGAACATGGTTACTCACCAAATCAGGCAGCCCGATACTTGTGAAAAGATCCAAGGAATCACAATCTCCAACATTATCCAGCAAAACAAACCCCGTCATATTTAATATGATCAAGTGATGCAAGACAGAGAGGCAAGCTTCATGTTTGATCAAGAGAACAGGGAGAGTTACTTAAGGTAAAGGGAAGCTGAAAGAATGGTGTAGTCACTTGGTGACCCCACACAAGCACAATTTGGTTACAATTACCCTCCAGCTTCAAGTAATGTTCCCAATTTCAATCAGCTGATAAACTAAACCCCTTACCCCCAACAATTGAACTACCAACAACAGTTAACATCACCAACTCCCAACCAGATTACCCAAAACCCCCTGCCTCAGCATCTAAGTCAAGCTTCTTATCACTAAACTATGAATTACTTCTAAAATGCTTAGCAACCCTACCAAAACCGAACCATGTCATACAGCCAAGGACCTGGAAATGTTCCACCTCCCTCCAACAATTTCATAGACCCCAATAACATCGGTGCTTACCAAAATGCTGTTTAACAGAGATAGGAAAGCCAGAAGAGGAAGAATGGACGCTATAGATATGGCCAGTCTAGCAAGTTCCAATAACCTATGAAGAGTGCTCATGATACCATCGAATTCTTCAAGGCGAAGGCAGCACAAGAAAAGAAATTGGGAGCCCAGTAGCCAGCACAAGCTACTAATCAGCTGTAAATCTAAGTTGGAGACAGATCCCCCAGAAGTCAATCTGATTAAGGCAAGAGACTTAACAACAACCAAAACCCCAGCATAGACTCACTGGAAGGCGAGTACCTACAATCACAATTTCAAGGTTCTTTGGGAGATCAAGCATTGCAAAATAATCTCCAGAACATCCTCAGCAGCTAGGATTAGTAGCACTCCGATCAGGATTGGGTTGTACCTTCAAGCAATCCTCAGATGAGCAGCAATCAAATGCCTCAATTCTCCCAGCAGCACTACCAAGGTCTCAGCCAATCAGGAATGTGCTACATCGGAGGATAACAGCATCAGAATAACCTCTTTGGTGGCATGGGCATGGGCATGAGTTCAAATTCATATCTCTAGAAGTAGTCCTTCAAGGATCACTCCACCGATGCAACTCACCCAAGCCCAACCATTGGACCAGCAACGAAGCCTGCTAACAAGAAGGGAAACTCTAGTGGTAAACCTAATCCAATCGAAGTACGAAGCGACTCGGACGCTGAGAAGAGAAAGTCGAGAAAAGAATAAGAGGGAGCCACCAACAACTCTGCAAACAAACAAAAGCAGGCTGATCCTGGCAATAAAAGAGACTCTAAGTCAAAGTAGAAGAAGAAGGGGAAGAAGGAGAAGAAGGCAGCAAGAGATTCAAATGCAAGCGAACTGGCATCCTCTGCCCTTGCAAAGACTAAGAAATAGAGAGATGAAGACCAAGAAGAGGACATCGAGGAAGATGAGGACCTTTGATGAGCCATCTTTGTTAGAGACCCGTGAGTCCAAGTTGAAGCAGTCAACATGCAGTGAACGCTCATACCTTATGGGCAGCATGGATCAATAGACTAGCTTAAGTTTATTTTAGATTTGTTTTGAGTTATTTTGTTTCATTAAGTTTTATTGTTCGTTTATATTTTTTGTCTTAACCCCCATTCAGAGTTAGTATAATGTCCATTAATAGCTTTCTATAATTCCCTTCTCATGCGCATCAACCCCTTTGCTTCACAGAGTGCGTTGAAATGCCTGAATTCCCTTCACACTACAACAGTGCTTTATAATTCTAATTCCCCACTTATTAATTATTAGTAAATTAAAAACCAGGACGCACACATGGAACAGCTAAACTACAGAGACAAGCAGAACGAACCACTCAGGCTGCAATTCGTCTACCAGCACAACACGCCCAATGCTTACCAGGTGCAGGTGTACAGGAAACGCAAGTATCTGCAGCAAGACGATGCTTTCGAGGTGGAGAACCATAAAGGCGACCTCTTCTGCAAGTGCGAGGAATTCAACATCAGTGTAAAGGCTGGAGCCGAGTTCAAACTTACAGTGGCCTCCTCAAACAACGACCCAGTGAGAGTGCTCATCACTCCTGCTAATGGCGAGTCATACATGCTTTCTAGCAGTGCTTGATCTACAAGAGGCATTGCAGCTGATGCTGGAGAGAGAGGAGGTGCGCTTGAGAGCAGAGCCTTCAGATGATATAGAGTCTTTGATTTAATTTACGTTATTTAATACCTAATTCACTTCCCTAATTCACTCTCGATGTAACCCATCGAATATTAATTTCACACGCTTATAAAACTTTAATTCACTGCCTCGATCGTCGTGATCTGCTGAGCTGATGTTGCTTCACTGCTGAAGCTATTAGGCCGACTACTACTATGCGTTGGTGATTCCTGCCATGTCTGCAATGGGGAAATGGAGGAGTGTGATGGTTCTAGTAGTGTGGATGCTACAGTACTTACAACAACTTTTGACACTTGGCCATCGCACTCTGCGATTAGTGCTACATCCAGGCTACAATTGTAAGTATACCCCTATATCATTAACAGCATACAGAAGACTTGGATCTGCGTTGCAGATGAAGCAGCTGGTGTGAGCTGCTTGCCATCCTTGCTTCACCTACTGTTCAGTTGGCATTCTGCTTACTTGGTAAGTATAGCAACTTGATCCTCACTCAAATCCTAGCTTTTCTTGTAGAGGATCGGAGATAGGCCAGCAACTGTGCGAAGCACTAATTGGCATGGTGAGTTTCTTGTGGAGGGAGGGCGGGCAGAGAAACGTGAAGTAGCACAAGTAAGTTGACATCATTCCTTAACTTGCACAGAGTGCCAGGCAAAAGGGCTGAGGATGAGTGGGAGATAGAGCAGAATTACAGAGCTTGAGTGGAACTTTTCCAGAACCACAACTTACTTTTGGTTTAATTACAGGTAAGTCAAATCAATTATCAAAAACGAAAACATGTTTACAAAAATTATAGCCAAAGGGTTTTGGGTTTTGGGCGTTGCACATGACGACATCAACTATGATTAAAATCGGGAGTTGTAAGAATACAATTATTTATTATAAAATATAGACATTAACAAAAGAACTAACCTAAGAGAGGCTTCTGCTACAATTTTGAAGACTAACCAAAACTTAATACTTTCAGATAATTCAATGTTAAAATCAAAATCTCAGATTTTTGCACATTAAGTAAAATCAAGCATTATCTCAAAATCTCAAAAACTTGAATTTAATAAATGAAAAATAATCAAATAATTCCAAGTTAGGGAAGCTAGCCCTCGCTCAGCAATAAACTGAGCTCAGACCAGCTAGTATAAAAATAAAGAGAAGACAGACAATATAACCCTAATTAACTAATCACACCTTACCACTAATTGATGGCCACCTTACCCTAATGAATTGCTGATTTTGATGATGTTGATGCTAAAGAAAAGTTAAGAATAATTAAAGATACTTACTTTGATGCTAAAGTTGCTAATTCTAATGCTGCTGAATCCCTGCATATCTGAATCTACTCAAGTCCTCTGAATCTTCTCAAGTCTCTGAATCTCTCTGCTCATCTACCTGCACCTATAAAAACCTAAAAATGCAAGATTCTAAGAATCTTGGGGTTATCACATCATAGGTTGGAATTAGACATCATGGGGATTAATAGTCAACGAGGCCTACCTAAGCCTCCCTTACCTGTAAATGGTCTGAATCCTAAGTCATTCTGCTGCATCAAGCTGCTGATCTAATCCTGGTGATGAATCTAAAGAAAATAATTAAAAAGTAAAAGATTTTAAAAATTATTGGAAATTTACTTACTTAGAATGTCTGAATTTGCTGAGGTTGAAGATGCTGATATTATTGCTGGCTACCGCTGCTGACTCCCACTTAACCAGTTGCTGCTGCTCCATCCATTCAACAAACAAAGTGGCCACCAATACAAACCTAACACCAAACAAGAATAAAAAATAATTATTACATTTAAATATTTGAGCTTGGCTTAAGTAGCCCAATTTTGGGAATTAGAACTTTCTAGATTTTCCCAAACTAATATTTGGAAGTTCCCAAAAATATTTGGGGTTTAGGTTGAGATTTGACATGATGCTAGAAGATAGTTTCAGTTGTGGGCTTTGGTTTGATTTGTTGCTTTGTTTGTTCAAAATCTTTTAGTTACTAAAGTACTTAGCTAGTTAAAAAACAACTTTGTAAAAAATTTGACTTTGATTAAAAAACTTTGACTTCAAGTAAACTTTACTTAAAAAACCAGTAATCCTAAGCTCTGTAAGTGACTCTCACTCCAAGGGTGCTGGGGTACACACCCTGAAGGCCGAAGTGGCGTAAGACCTCTCAGGCTGTATCCTCGCCGAGGGCTTTGCAGGGCTGTTGCTGGTACTTGTACTTACTAAACTTTAGCTTAAACTTAGAGCTGGTCTGAGCTCAACTTTCTTACTCAACGTTACTCTGTTACTTGAGAGTGTACTCTGGTATTGGTAAGTGATACTCACTCTCTTAACTACTTCTATAGGTCAACAGCAGTGAGAACTCGTCTCAGCAGGTCACCTGCTTGCAGTGCTACTCACTGCTTGTTTGTTTTGTTTGAGTCTTTTACTTCTTGTTTCTTCGTTGCCTAAGCTAAGTGGTGGCTGGGTTAATACCTGGCTCACAGTGTTTAGTTTTTCGTTAGCTTCTTAGTTTAAGTCTTTAGGGTTTGTGTGGTGGCTATGACCTGACTCTGACAGCCATATTTATCTGTCGAGGGGTCCTCTGGCCAGGGCAGCCAATCTCTGGTGTTTATTGCACTGGGGAAGGGTTGCTTGGAAGCAATCGAGCCTCAGCGAGGCATGTTTGAATAGTTATAGTATGTATTAATTTTAAGTAATATTCTTCACTTTAACCTTAAATTCTAAGCCAAAGCCTGACTTTTGGGCTGGTCTACTGCCCTCTAAGCATAACCTATCATCTCTACCATATCCTAATGTTGTTTTCTTATCAACAGCACCAATACCTAGTTATCCTAACAAAATTTCCGAAAGTCAAGTGGAGGGGTCGTAAAGCTAGCCAAGCCAAAGTGCTGTTCTGGAAAAGTTCCATATTCTAGGTCTTAAGGCCAAAGAAGATCATATAAGACCCATTCACCTGGTATTCGAAGCCTACCACCTGCCCTATTGCTTGAACTGTCCTATAGTTACATGTTATTAGTAATGAACAATGTTATCAATGACTATGATCAATTAGCCACCATAGAGATAACATGGGGTAGAGCTGGGCTGGACTCAAGGGGTGAGGAGGAGGCACTTTTTTGAAAATTTCAAGGCCAAAATGGCCGTTAGGACCGCCCTGACATTTCAAGATGGGATATAGCCACTCCCACCACCAATCGGCTTCTTTCCTTCTATCTCGTCGATCTAGAGTGTATTAGCGATGTTTGGGTTGGGATGGTGGGATGGGGAGAAGATTGGAAAATAATTTTTGTAAAATCATATAAGTCATACTCTATAATCCGTTAGAGATAGTATAGGCACTTTCAAACTTGGAATTGAAAATAATTCGACCCCCCCCTCTAAATCCGCGGTTCCTCAACTCTAAAACCAACTTTTTTTATGTTTCTGTAGTGAGGCTTGGATTTCTAGACGACTGGGAGTGGTTTGGGGTCGATCTGAGACTCAAGGGTAGACCTCATGGTGCATCCGGGGGAAATGAGGAGGTCCCTGAAAAGTGGCCTCAGATCAGAAATTGGGGCCACCGACCTACCGATCTGAGGGGGTTCAAAAATATGGTTGGCAAAGCCAACAAAACTCCCAAACCCCAAACCCCTGATAGTTGATTGATTGATTTTGAATGAGTATAAGATGATTAAATAGAGTGTTGAGTGATTAAAGGGAGTAATGTGAGAGGTTGGGGGTATAATGAGGTTTATGAGTAGATAAGAGGGGTATGTTTAATAATTTATAGTTAAAATCTAAAATCTGAATTCAATTTTTATAACTAAGTTCCAAATCACAAAATTTCCACTCAATTCGCTGACCACTCCAGCAATTCGATGAATATTGGGCAATGATGGCTAAAATCGTCAATGGCCAGCCGCAATGATGATGGGTTGCGGCATCTACCCAGCAATAGGTGTAAATTAATGGTTGGACTTACCTTAATCATGGCTCTGGTAAGTTAATATATATATATTGCTCTTAAACCCAAAACTCTTTATATACTTTACCAATTTCTATTTAGACGGAAAATTTCCACTACAGTATAGACTGCTTCTCAGCAGTTATGAATCTCTGCCAACTATCTCCCTATAATATTAATTTAAATGTTAAGGTATCAGTTGAAGCAAGCCAGCAACCAGAGCAGCGGCCCACTTTCAAAGTAAGAATTCCCCTTCTTATTTATTAACTTTAGATATGCAAAATCGTAGAGCCAGTTCGACCAACTTCCTTGCCAAGTTTGTGGCAAATGGATGCTTAAACGCACAATGAGCAGACACCATCAACGCATGCACAAGCCCTTAATCATAGAAGACTCTGACGCTGAAGAAGTCGTGATTGACACTGCTATTCCTAATTTTGCCCCATCTTCATTTATGAATACTTAAGCTGGCCTTCAACTATTGGGAGTCAAGGAAAATCAACTTGAGGAATCCAAACAACCCCAAGTGATGACTGGCTCTACTATCGACACTGCCTATGATTTCTTCAACTATCCTGAGCCCCAAGTCAAGTTAATGAAATTCGATCTCATGCTAAAGGATCACTGGAACCTTTCACAATCTCTCCTCCCATTTACCTTGCTAGAGATTCCAGACAAATCAGTAAGACATTGATTTTAAATCCATATGTAGGTGAGCATAATGAAGGCAGTTGCTATTTTGGAAGACACTGCCGACGGCTTGATTGAACGTAAGCTTAACATCGTATTGATGCTGCAACCAGAGCAGCTGCTTGAGCTAAGAAACCTGGTCTATAACACAGCTTACCTCTCATTACTAAATAAGCGTTATGGCGAGGTCGCCACTGGTAAGAATTATTCTATCTCTCACCAAGGACTATAGAGAAAATGCCTGAGAAGTACTTAAAGATTTTCAACCCTTTGAAAGCCACAGTGTTCCAAAGCTATTTAAATGGCCAGCTCCGTAAGAGCTTCAGTAAGCTATTCCATTCCTTTATCGACGAATACAATTGCGATGTGAGCGAGTAGCTTTCATATTTCAAAGTTCTAAGTGATATCCAAGTTGACGTGTTTGAATTCTTGAAAGTTGACAAGTTCCAAGTCGTCGAGTTCAACACCTCTATTGTTTGGAAGCCTGGCAAGTTCTAGCGCAATCGCAAGTCGAAAACTTTGTGCAATCCTTCGAGACACGCTATTAATTCAACACGAGCATTGACAACTCAGGGGGTGCGAATTGCCATGATACTTCAATCGCTGGTCAACTTCTTCGTTGACATTCCTTGCAGACCCCAAACTTCGAGATTCATGTGCCTGAATATCTTACTCGATAAATGGTTGAAGGAGAACAAATCCATGAGGAGTGTGGGTTATAAATGCACCAAAGCATCAAGACTTCTTGCTGTAGCAAGGGAGCTGGAGGATCAGATGTGGGTTTTGCTTGACCCCAAGGCCGTAGTACTCAAGAGTAATGATGCTGAGAAGCTAGAAAGGAAGGTGTATCCCGATATTGAAGATTAAGTTATAGCACAGCCCAAGTTGAAGCCCAGACTTTAAAAGCAATTGGACAAGGCAAAGAAGGCTCTCAACCTCCCCGATATGACTGCTGGCAATAAGTGCAAACCAACTACCACCTACTATGTCAAACTCTACTCTAAGGAACTCTGGGTATACGATTGCAGCTGCAGAATCCACAAGCTTCATTTTTGAGAACAAGTTGCCTGAGTCCTGAGTACTAGATATGCAAAATCTCCTAAACCCCCACTTGAAAAATAATCAAAACATAAAAATTCATTTACCCTAATCCATTCACTAATCACTGCTTCTTATTACTTAAGCATTCTATCATAATACACTTCATACTATACTGCTTACTTTAGTCAATAGCGATTGTTTACCTTCCTATATTTATCTTAGCTTCCTTATATTAATATTGCCATTAATTAATTAAACCCTTGTCTGGAAATGTTCCATTGGCATTTAAATCTGCAATAGCAATTCTCTCGAGTATATTCAAGCTGTCTAACTAAATGACACATGTATTAACAGTCGTCAGCTACTAAACTCAACTGGTTAGCTGCCACATTATAAAAATGTCTCATTTGCTATTCCATTTGACGCCGCTCCTTTAAAACCCCAGAGCGGCATTGTAATTGTAATTAATTTTTCAATTTAACTTGCACACATTGAAATCGCTAAAATGAAGTCTGCTGCCCCAAAATATCAGAGAAAGAAGATCAGCAAGTAGTGTCCCTTCCTCCCCCATTAATGCACTGACACTACTACATTCACTGCCACTTCTACTTATTACAAGCATCTTAAAATAGTTCACACGGGGTTTTGGGAAGAATTTTAAATGAATCGTAAGACGTTCTCATGTGACATATGCGGCCATAAGTCAATCTCTGAGGACAGCTTGAGAAAGCACAAGTGTTTGTAGTAATTGGTACTCTCAAAAACCAAAACCATTGCCAAAGCCAAGAGACATATACCCCTTCAAGCTAAACCACATGTTAAGAAGCTCGATCAAGTCAAAGGTAATAAATTATTCTCTTAAATTATTGTCTAGAAGTCAGAGTGAGCCCTAATGTCAAACATGTTGAGGAAGAGAAGGAAGGGCACATCGCCTCCACCACGCCTGCCAAGATAGTGAATGACCATATGTTGCTTGATATGGAAGAGTCATTCACTGATGGTTTCATAAGAAGAACTATTCTATGAACAGCCAGGATCCATGAACTTTGAACCTATGCTACAGCAATAATAAGTAAATTTGATCAAATCGAGTGTACCCATCATTTATCAGCCAACCAATGCTGCTGACCCCATTATGCAGGATCTCTCACTTTCACCCCCAAAATATCCCCTTCTTATCGACGACAACTAAGAAGAAACCCATCTGATGTAAGAGCAGTCACTCAGGCATTTGGCTCCCGTAGAGGTCAGCCAGCAACTGTAAAACTAGATTTCCAGTCTAAATGCACACCACCCAGTTTGTACAAAGCTATAACCCCAGAATAAGTTGGACCCCGTCACTGGACTTTAATCAGCAGTCTAAGAGATGTTCAATCCCCATCCTATGAGTACCCCATTTAATCCACTCTCAATGCAAGCATCTATAGTGAGCAGTGCCAACAGCATCAATTTTTCTTAGCAGCCATTACCCCAATAACATCTTCAAACTTCGGGGCCCCTTTTTAATTAGCCACTGATTTTCAAGACTAATAACCAAGGCTTTGGTCCGAATACAATTAGAGCTTGTCCTCGCTTAGTTTCACAAAATCTCTTTAGCATCTAGTGAAATCCAATTCTCTATCTGTTGTTAACGCTGGGTATGAGTAGTAGAAAGTCAACACACCAAATGAAAGAGTCTACTCATAGGAAGAGCAGTCGATTGCAGGAGATAGAATCTAGGAGATCGAATCGTCAGTGAAAGGAACAGATTTGAAAGAAGCTCTCAACTTTATGTTATAAAATATCAAGAAGCACTCAGACTACTAATGGGGAGATATCAACGAAGCAACGCCCAAGGACTAATCAAAGCAACTTAAGCATCTGCATTTGACCAGAGCCCACTACAATCTTGACATGGGGACTCAATTGAGAGAAAGCAACGCCCAAATCGGCTATGGGGAAATCACTCAAGGGGGCGTTGACAAAATCATTTCTTCATTCTACAAGTTGGGGTTCTCTGAAGATTCGGTATTCTTGGATATAGGCTCAGGCTTTGGGCAAGTCAACTTTCAGGTAGCACTCCAATATAAACGCAAGAGTGTAGGCATAGAAATCGTCCCCAAAAGATTTCACTTCTGCCAAGAGAAGTTGAGGGGTTTCAAAATCAAGTATCGCAGTTGCAAGCATATTGTTAGTGCTCTTGATCTCCTTGAATTCCATTGTAATGATATCGAAGCAATGCAGTACCTCATGACCCCATCTCTAATAAAGATCACTCATGTTTACGTCTTTGACACTGTCATGAGCAAGACCACCAAGCAAAGCATTGTTAAGCTTATCAATCAATCGCATTGGGTATAAGCACTGGCTTGGACACAAGCCCCCAACATAACTCTGGAAAAGTTGGGGCTCCAAAACTTTTAACTAACTATAGTACACAAGTCAATTGGGATGTAAGGCGGTAAGGGTAACTTCAACTTCTATGTGTACGGTAAAGTCAAACCCCAACTGAGAACAATTGACGCCATTCAAGAGGATGAAGAGGAGCCATACTTACACAGCTTGCATGGATCAGCAGGGTCAGTTGTCATCATCCAAAACCCCAATATAAAAAACCGATAGAACATTTCCAAGAATAAACCAAAGATTAAGAACGATTAGAACGAGATGAGTCAAATGTCGGAGATTTCGGATTTCTAAGACCTTGACAATGATCAGTACTAGTAATTCAATCGAACTGGGGATCAGTCAACGGCGAAAGGGGATTAGCAGCAGGGGTGGTAGCGCTGCATTGACCACTTCAAGAATCTAACAAGCGATTAGAACAAGTACAACCAAGGACTTGAGTACAGTCTGAAAATACTAAACCCCAAACATCAATATATCGATCAATCGGTAGTGTAATAATTCCAAAGCAAGCGCCAGATAACCATCGATAACATAGACAGAGCACTGATAAGCAAGTAAAGCTTGGACAAGCTTAATGAGGAGCAGGTGGGTTTATTACAAAGAGCCATCAATAATTACAACTTGTCATTGAAAAGGGAAGGGCTTATCAAATAATTGCTGGGTGAAATATAAAAGTTGCACAATCAAGAAATCGATAAGTAAAGAGAGCTGGAGGAAGACTTGGATGCTGCATGTAAGGAAATCGACGAATTGACAAAGTGGGAGCTGGAGAAGAAGTACTTGAAAGTAAAATCGCTAATCGGTTCTGGTTCTTATGGCCGAGTTTACAAATGCTAGTGTCTCCCTGGAAACGTTCTCTTCAAGGCTAACCAGAATACTCTCCATGTTGCAGTGAAGGTGCCAGTTATTAGCCAAGCCAATCCTAACAATGAACTTAACTAACTTCAGATATTGAACAGGACGAAAGACCCCTCGTAAAGATTCGTGGTAAAGCTGCTCAACGAAGTGACCTTCTTGAATGATTACGTTGCTCTAGTGCTCGAGTACTATCCATTTGAACTCCGCAAATTGATCAAGGAAGGGCTGAACCCCAAGCAGGTGGCTTTTATAAGCTATGGTATAATTAAGGCAGTGGCATTCGCTCATAAAATGAATATTGCTCACCTCGACATCAAGCCCGAAAACATTCTCATGGATGATCGATGGATACCTAAGCTATGCGACTGGGGAATGGCGAACACCAATGGCGAGGGCACTTATGGGTATCAAGCACCTGAGATATAGTAAGTTGATATAACTGTTGGAGCCAATGCGAGAAAGCTGGACTCATTGGCTCTTGGAATCACTCTATACCAGGTGGCATCGAAGGGTCGCTTGCCTGCATCAAAGGACCAATTGATTGACATGGCGAACCACTACTAAGAAATAAGTCTGGCTGATGATATTGAAAACCCCCAGACCGAGCTCCTCAAGATCATTAAGCAGTTGCTATGCTTTAACCCCAAAGATCGCATCCTTCCCCAAGATGCTTTGATGTCTTCTATGTTTTAGAAAATGCCATAGCAGTTTAAACAGAACTTGGACATATCACTCTTGTATTGACTCTGCGTTATTGTATCACTAACAATACTATAGTAAATAAGTTAATCGACTACTATCACACTCTGCTATATATATATTACGTTGAAATTTTGTTTGTAAATTGAGTTATAATTTTTAATAATTTGATCAAGTTTTTAATTTACCAATTCATTACATATTACTCCTTCCAAATTACATTCAGTGGTTTTGCATGAATCGGATTTGGAAGGAATAATCACTGAACAAATTAAGTGGTGTTGGGGAATATAGTAAAAAGATAATGGTGAATAGTGAATTGGGGGGGGAATTGGGGTGAATTAGGGAAAGCATATAGGGTGCTGGAGAGAAATTGGTGAGGGGGGAATTTCCTTGGTTTGATTAAAATAGCCTTTAAATTTGGGCGTT
>ARYC01020769.1:0-10434 GCA_000711775.1 Oxytricha trifallax
TTTTAAGATTATTGGAAAAATACTTACTTAGAATGTCTGAATTTGCTGAGGTTGAAGATGCTGATATTATTGCTGGCTACCGTTGCTGACTCCCACTTAACCAGTTGCTGCTGCTCCATCCATTCAACAAACAAAGTGGCCACCAATACAAACCTAACACCAAACAAGAATAAAAAATAATTATTACATTTAAATATTTGAGCTTGGCTTAAGTAGCCCAATTTTGGGAATTAGAACTTTCTAGATTTTCCCAAACTAATATTTGGAAGTTCCCAAAAATATTTGGGGTTTAGGTTGAGATTTGACATGATGCTAGAAGATAGTTTCAGTTGTGGGCTTTGGTTTGATTTGTTGCTTTGTTTGTTCAAAATCTTTTAGTTACTAAAGTACTTAGCTAGTTAAAAAACAACTTTGTAAAAAATTTGACTTTGATTAAAAAACTTTGACTTCAAGTAAACTTTACTTAAAAAACCAGTAATCCTAAGCTCTGTAAGTGACTCTCACTCCAAGGGTGCTGGGGTACACACCCTGAAGGCCGAAGTGGCGTAAGACCTCTCAGGCTGTATCTCGCCGAGGGCTTTGCAGGGCTGTTGCTGGTACTTGTACTTACTAAACTTTAGCTTAAACTTAGAGCTGGTCTGAGCTCAACTTTCTTACTCAACGTTACTCTGTTACTTGAGAGGGTACTCTGGTATTGGTAAGTGATATTCACACTCTTAACTACTTCTATAGGTCAACAGCAGTGAGAACTCGTCTCAGCAGGTCACCTGCTTGCAGTGCTACTCACTGCTTGTTTGTTTTGTTTAAGTCTTTTACTTCTTGTTTCTTCGTTGCCTAAGCTAAGTGGTAGCTGGGTTAATATCTGGCTCACAGTGTTTAGTTGTTTCTTTACTTCTTAGTTTAAGTCTTTAGGGTTTGTGTGTGGCTATGACCTGACTCTGACAGCCATATTTATCTGTCGAGGGGTCCTCTGGCCAGGGCAGCCAATCTCTGGTGTTTATTGCACTGGGGAAGGGTTGCTTGGAAGCAATCGAGCCTCAGTGAGTCATGTTTGAATAGTTATAGTATGTATTAATTTTAAGTAATATTCTTCACTTTAACCTTAAATTCTAAGCCAAAGCCTGACTTTTGGGCTGGTTTACTGCCCTCTAAGCATAACCTATCATCTCTACCATATCCTAATGTTGTTTTCTTATCAACAGCACCAATACCTAGTTATCCTAACAAAATTTCCGAAATTCAGGTGGAGGGGTCGTAAAGTTGGCCAAGCCAAAGTGCTGTTCCGGAAAAGTTCCAATATTCTAGGTCTTAAGGCCAAAGAAGATCATATAAGACCCCATTCACCTGGTATTCGAAGCCTACCACCTGCCCTATTGCTTGAACTGTCCTATAGTTGCATGTTATTAGTAATGAACAATGTTATCAATGACTATGATCAATTAGCCACCATAGAGATAACATGGGGTAGAGCTGGGCTGGACTCAAGGGGTGAGGAGGAGGCACTTTTTTGAAAATTTCAAGGCCAAAATGGCCGTTAGGACCGCCCTGACATTTCAAGATGGGATATAGCCACTCCCACCACTAATCGGCTTCTTTCCTTCTATCTCGTCGATCTACAGTGTATTAGCGATGTTTGGGTTGGGATGGTGGGATGGGGAGGAGATTGGAAAATAATTTTTGTAAAATCCTATAAGTCATACTCTATAATCCGTTAGAGATAGTATAGGCACTTTCAAACTTGGAATTCAAAATAATTCGACCCCCCCTCTAAATCCGCGGTTCCTCAACTCTAAAACCAATTTTTTTTATGTTTCTGTAGTGAAGCTTGGATTTCTAGACGACTGGGAGTGGTTTGGGGTCGATCTGAGACTCAAGGGTAGACCTCATGGTGCATCCGGGGGGAAATGAGGAGGTCCCTGAAAAGTGCTCAGATCAGAAATTGGGGCCACCGACCTACCGATCTGAGGGGGTTCAAAAATATGGTTGGCAAAGCCAACAAAACTCCCAACCCCAAACCCCTGATAGTTGATTGATTGATTTTGAATGAGTATAAGATGATTAAATAGAGTGTTGAGTGATTAAGAGAGTAATGTGAGAGGTTGGGGGTATAATGAGGTTTATGAGTAGATAAAAGGGGTATGTTTAATAATTTATAGTTAAAATCTAAAATCTGAATTCAATTTTTATAACTAAGTTCCAAATCACAAAATTTCCACTCAATTCGCTGACCACTCCAGCAATCCGATGAATATTGGGCAAAGATGGTTAAAATCGTCAATGGCCAGCCGCAGTGATGAGGGGTTGCGGCATCTACCCAGCAATAGGTGAAAATTAATGGTTGGACTTACCTTATTCATGGCTCTGGTAAGTTAATATATATTGCTCTTAAACCCAAAACTCTTTATATACTTTACCAATTTCTATTTAGACGGAAAATTTCCACTACAGTATAGACTGCTTCTCAGCAGTCATGAATCTCTGCCAACTATCTCCCTAAAATATTAATTTAAATGTTAAGGTATCAGTTGAAGCAAGCCAGCAACCAGAGTAGCAACCAACTCTCAAAGTAAGGATTCCCTTCTTATTTATTAACTTTAGATATGCAAAATCGTAGAGCCAGTTCGACCAACTTCCTTGCCAAGTTTGTGGCAATGGATGCTTAAACGCACAATGAGCAGACACCATCAACGCATGCACAAGCCCTTAATCATAGAAGACTCTGACGCTGAAGAAGTCGTGATTGACACTGCTATTCCTAATTTTGCCCCATCTTCATTTATGAATACTTAAGCTGGCCTTCGACTATTGGGAGTCAAGGAAAATCAACTTGAGGAATCCAAACAACCCCAAGTGATGACTTGCTCTACTATCGACACTGCCTATGATTTCTTCAACTATCCTGAGCCCCAAGTCAAGTTAATGAAATTCGATCTCATGCTAAAGGATCACTGGAACCTTTCACAATCTCTCCTCCCATTTACCTTGCTAGAGATTCCAGACAAATCAGTAAGACATTGATTTTAAATCCATATGTAGGTGAGCATAATGAAGGCAGTTGCTATTTTGGAAGACACTGCCGACGGCTTGATTGAACGTAAGCTTAACATCGTATTGATGCTGCAACCAGAGCAGCTGCTTGAGCTAAGAAACATGGTCTATAACACAGCTTACCTCTCATTACTAAATAAGCGTTATGGCGAGGTCGACACTGGTAAGAATTATTCTATCTCTCACCAAGGACTATAGAGAAAATGCCTGAGAAGTACTTAAAGATTTTCAACCCTTTGAAAGCCACAGTGTTCCAAAGCTATTTAAATGGCCAGCTCCGTAAGAGCTTCAGTAAGCTATTCCATTCCTTTATCGACGAATACAATTGCGATGTGAGCGAGCAGCTTTCATATTTCAAAGTTCTAAGTGATATCCAAGTTGACGTGTTTGAATTCTTGAAAGTTGACAAGTTCCCAGTCGTCGAGTTCAACACCTCTATTGTTTGGAAGCCTGGCAAGTTCATGCGCAATCGCAAGGCGAAAACTTTGTGCAATCCTTCGAGACACGCTATTAATTCAACAAGAGCATTGACAACTCAGGGGGTGCGAATTGCCATGATACTTCAATCGCTGGTCAACTTCTTCGTTGACATTCCTTGCAGACCCAACTTCGAGATTCATGTGCCTGAATATCTTACTCGATAAATGGTTGAAGAAGAACAAATCCATGAGGAGTGTGGGTTATAAATGCACCAAAGCATCAAGACTTCTTGCTGCAGCAAGGGAGCTGGAGGATCAGATGTGGGTTTTGCTTGACCCCAAGGCCGTAGTACTCAAGAGTAATGATGCTGAGAAGCTAGAAAGGAAGGTGTATCCAGATATTGAAGATTAAGTTATAGCACAGCCCAAGTTGAAGCCCAGACTTTAAAAGCAATTGGACAAGGCAAAGAAGGCTCTCAACCTCCCCGATATGACTGCTGGCAATAAGTGCAAACCAACTACCACCTACTATGTCAAACTCTACTCTAAGGAACTCTGGGTATACGATTGCAGCTGCAGAATCCACAAGCTTCATTTTTTAGAACAAGTTGCCTGAGTCCTGAGTACTAGATATGCCAAATCTCCTAAACCCCCACTTGAAAAATAATCAAAACATAAAAATTCATTTACCCTAATCCATTCACTAATCACTGCTTCTTATTACTTAAGCATTCTATCATAATACACTTAATACTATACTGCTTACTTTAGTCAATAGCGATTGTTTACCTTCCTATATTTATCTTAGCTTCCTTATAATAATATTGCCATTAATTAATTAAACCCTTGTCTGGAAATGTTCCATTGGCATTTAAATCTGCAATAGCAATTCTCTCGAGTATATTCAAGCTGTCTAACTAAATGACACATGTATTAACAGTCGTCAGCTACTAAACTCAACTGGTTAGCTGCCCCATTATAAAATGTCTCATTTGCTATTCCATTTGACGCCGCTCCTTTAAAACCCCAGAGCGGCATTGTAATTGTAATTAATTTTTCAATTTAACTTGCACACATTGAAATCGCTAAAATGAAGTCTGCTGCCCCAAAATATCAGAGAAAGAAGATCAGCAAGTAGTGTCCCTTCCTCCCCATTAATGCACTGACACTACTACATTCACTGCCACTTCTACTTATTACAAGCATCTTAAAATAGTTCACACGGGGTTTTGGGAAGAATTTTAAATGAATCGTAAGACGTTCTCATGTGACATATGCGGCCATAAGTCAATCTCTGAGGACAGCTTGAGAAAGCACAAGTGTTTGTAGTAATTGGTACTCTCAAAAACCAAAACCATTGCCAAAGCCAAGAGACATATACCCCTTCAAGCTAAACCACATGTTAAGAAGCTCGATCAAGTCAAAGGTAATAAATTATTCTCTTAAATTATTGTCTAGAAGTCAGAGTGAGCCCTAATGTCAAACATGTTGAGGAAGAGAAGGAAGGGCACATCGCCTCCACCACGCCTGCCAAGTTATTAAATGACCATATGTTGCTTGATATGGACGAGTCATTCACTAATGGGTCATAAGAAGAACCATTCTATGAACAGCCAGGATCCATGAACTTTGAACCTATGCTACAGCAATAATAAAGTATAGATGATCAAATCGAGTGTACCCATCATTTATCAGCCAACCAATGCTGCTGACCCCATTATGCAGGATCTCTCACTTTCACCCCCAAAATGTCCCCTTCTTATCGACGACAACTAAGAAGAAACCCATCTGATGTAAGAGCAGCCACTCAGGCATTTGGCTCCCGTAGAGGTCAGCCAGCAACTGTAAAGCTAGATTTCCAGTCTAAATGCACACCACCCAGTTTGTACAAAGCCAAAACCCCAGAATAAGTTGGACCCCGTCACTGGACTTTAATCAGCAGTCTAAGAGATGTTCAATCCCCATCCTATGAGTACCCCATTTAATCCACTCTCAATGCAAGCATCTATAGTGAGCAGTGCCAACAGCATCAATTTTTCTTAGCAGCCATTACCCCAATAACATCTTTAAACTTCGGGGCCCCTTTTTAATTAGCTACTGGATTTTCAAGACTAATAACCAAGGCTTTGGTCCGAATACAATTAGAGCTTGTCCTCGCTTAGTTTCACAAAATCTCTTTAGCATCTAGTGAAATCCAATTCTCTATCTGTTGTTAACGCTGGGTATGAGTAGTAGAAAGTCAACACACCAAATGAAAGAGTCTACTCATAGGAAGAGCAGTCGA
Organism: Oxytricha trifallax; assembly: GCA_000711775.1. Classification (NCBI taxonomy): domain Eukaryota; phylum Ciliophora; class Spirotrichea; order Sporadotrichida; family Oxytrichidae; genus Oxytricha; species Oxytricha trifallax. The sequence continues at coordinate 5,752 of ARYC01020769.1, forward strand.
TTGCAGGAGATAGAATCTAGGAGATCGAATCGTCAGTGAAAGGAACAGATTTGAAAGAAGCTCTCAACTTTATGTTATAAAATATCAAGAAGCACTCAGACTACTAATGGGGAGATATCAACGAAGCAACGCCCAAGGACTAATCAAAGCAACTTAAGCATCTGCATTTGACCAGAGCCCACTACAATCTTGACATGGGGACTCAATTGAGAGAAAGCAACGCCCAAATCGGCTATGGGGAAATCACTCAAGGGGGCGTTGACAAAATCATTTCTTCATTCTACAAGTTGGGGTTCTCTGAAGATTCGGTATTCTTGGATATAGGCTCAGGCTTTGGGCAAGTCAACTTTCAGGTAGCACTCCAATATAAACGCAAGAGTGTAGGCATAGGAATCGTCCCCAAAAGATTTCACTTCTGCCAAGAGAAGTTGAGGGGTTTCAAAATCAAGTATCGCAGTTGCAAGCATATTGTTAGTGCTCTTGATCTCCTTGAATTCCATTGTAATGATATCGAAGCAATGCAGTACCTCATGACCCCATCTCTAATAAAGATCACTCATGTTTACGTCTTTGACACTGTCATGAGCAAGACCACCAAGCAAAGCATTGTTAAGCTTATCAATCAATCGCATTGGGTATAAGCACTGGCTTGGACACAAGCCCCCAACATAACTCTGGAAAAGTTGGGGCTCCAAAACTTTTAACTAACTATAGTACACAAGTCAATTGGGATGTAAGGCGGTAAGGGTAACTTCAACTTCTATGTGTACGGTAAAGTCAAACCCCAACTGAGAACAATTGACGCCATTCAAGAGGATGAAGAGGAGCCATACTTACACAGCTTGCATGGATCAGCAGGGTCAGTTGTCATCATCCAAAACCCCAATATAAAAAACCGATAGAACATTTCCAAGAATAAAAAAGATTAAGAACGATTAGAACGAGATGAGTCAAATGTCGGAGATTTCGGATTTCTAAGACCTTGACAATGATCAGTACTAGTAATTCAATCGAACTGGGGATCAGTCAACGGCGAAAGGGGATTAGCAGCAGGGGTGGTAGCGCTGCATTGACCACTTCAAGAATCTAACAAGCGATTAGAACAAGTACAACCAAGGACTTGAGTACAGTCTGAAAATACTGAACCCCAAACATCAATATATCGATCAATCGGTAGTGTAATAATTCCAAAGCAAGCGCCAGATAACCATCGATAACATAGACAGAGCACTGATAAGCAAGTAAAGCTTGGACAAGCTTAATGAGGAGCAGGTGGGTTTATTACAAAGAGCCATCAATAATTACAACTTGTCATTGAAAAGGGAAGGGCTTATCAAATAATTGCTGGGTGAAATATAAAAGTTGCACAATCAAGAAATCGATAAGTAAAGAGAGCTGGAGGAAGACTTGGATGCTGCATGTAAGGAAATCGACGAATTGACAAAGTGGGAGCTGGAGAAGAAGTACTTGAAAGTAAAATCGCTAATCGGTTCTGGTTCTTATGGCCGAGTTTACAAATGCTAGTGTCTCCCTGGAAACGTTCTCTTCAAGGCTAACCATAATACTCTCCATGTTGCAGTGAAGGTGCCAGTTATTAGCCAAGCCAATCCTAACAATGAACTTAACTAACTTCAGATATTGAACAGGACGAAAGACCCCTCGTAAAGATTCGTGGTAAAGCTGCTCAACGAAGTGACCTTCTTGAATGATTACGTTGCTCTAGTGCTCGAGTACTATCCATTTGAACTCCGCAAATTGATCAAGGAAGGGCTGAACCCCAAGCAGGTGGCTTTTATAAGCTATGGTATAATTAAGGCAGTGGCATTCGCTCATAAAATGAATATTGCTCACCTCGACATCAAGCCCGAAAACATTCTCATGGATGATCGATGGGTACCTAAGCTATGCGACTGGGGAATGGCGAACACCAATGGCGAGGGCACTTATGGGTATCAAGCACCTGAGATATAGTAAGTTGATATAACGGTTGCAGCCAATTCGAGAATGCTGGACTCATGGGCTCTTGGAATCACTCTATACCAGGTGGCATCGAAGGGTCGCTTGCCTGCATCAAAGGACCAATTGATTGACATGGCGAACCACTACTAAGAAATAAGTCTGGCTGATGATATTGAAAACCCCCAGACCGAGCTCCTCAAGATCGTTAAGCAGTTGCTATGCTTTAACCCCAAAGATCGCACCCTTCCCCAAGATGCTTTGATGTCTTCTATGTTTTAGAAAATGCCATAGCAGTTTAAACAGAACTTGGACATATCACTCTTGTATTGACTCTGCGTTATTGTATCACTAACTATACTATAGTAAATAAGTTAATCGACTACTATCACACTCTGCTATATATATATTACGTTGAAATTTTGTTTGTAAATTGAGTTATAATTTTTAATAATTTGATCAAGTTTTTAATTTACCAATTCATTACATATTACTCCTTCCAAATTACATTCAGGGGTTTTGCATGAATGGGATTTGGAAGGAGTAATCACTGAACAAATTAAGTGGTGTTGGGGAATAAAGTAAAAGACAATGGTGAATTAGTGAATTGGGGGGTAATTGGGGTGAATTAGGGAAAGCATATAGGGTACTGGAGAGAATTTGGTGAGGGAGAATTAGTTTTAAGGGAAGTTGCTTTGTTTGATTAAAATGGCCCTTTAAATATGGGCGTTGTCAATCATGGTAGTCACTGTTGTTGCTGCTGCTGATAACCTTTGGGTTGGGTTCTAGTGTTATTCAGCAACGAGCTGCTAAATGAGGCTTGTGTGCGATTGATGAACATCATTTCATTTGCCTGGGTAGGGTTATCGTTGGTGTTCAGTTATCTGCGCTTCGCTTTGACCATTTCTCTAGGGGACAACTCATCTGCTCGCGACGTGAATGCTTACAGGGGGAACTTCGGGGTCTTCGCCTGCAGCGTCTATCTCTCAGGGCGCTTTCGCTTCTTGGTGCCATTGTTGAGGAGATTCACGGCCCTGCCGCGGTTGCTCACGTTGGAGGTGACTGCGTTCTCCAGTACATCGAACATCTGCGCAGTCAACTGGATGAACTGCTTCTTGCCCAGAGCCTTCTGCGACTTCATGTGTTCCAAGCTGGCCTTGATGTTCTGGGGGAAGAAGCCGGGCTTCACGGTGTTGATGATCTATATCAGGGGTTGGTGATAAGTTAAGGGATTAGTTAATCCTTGGGTGGTTTAGATTGACTAAGTTTGTTTAGTTTTACTACCAATATATCCCAAAGCTATCAATATCCACTTACGTTGTAAAGGAACTGCCTGTTCACTGAATGCTGCCCTTGATCTCAGGCAGGTACTGGGTGATCTCACTGTCCTTCAACACGTCCTCAAGCAGGTTCACCACGGACAGCTCGTTGAGCTTGGGCACATGGATGATTCGCACGTCCTGGTTGCGCAGCACCTATTACAAAGCCAGATTAATCTCAAACGATTTGAATCATGAACCAAGCCACGTACCTTCTTCCTTCCCACGAAGATGCCCTGGATGTACTCGAGCGTGCACTCCTGATATGGTGGCAGGTAGAACTAGCCTAAACAACGATGATTTCAGCGAATCTTACCCTGAGTGAGCAGGATCGAGTAGATGTCCTGCTTGGACTTGCCCAGTCTGGCCAGGTCTTGCGAAGGCACGGAGTGCACCACCTGGTTGTTGATCGTCTCAGTATTGATAATGGTCAGTCGAGTGGGGCGCCTAGAGCTCCCCAGCATCATCTTCATCGCCCTCCTCCTTATCATAAGAGAACTTGAACTCCTCCTCCTGGTATGGCGCGAAGCTGGACACGTCGCCACCTGATCTTTACACATTTGCTTTCTTCTTCGAAGGATCAGTCCTGGCCTAAGCTCGACTGGCGTGTTGGGTGTTCGAGACAAGATACTTATCGACCTGGATGGCGTTCCTCATCTGCTGGATGGCGGCCTGGTGGAACTCTGCAGAATCCTCATTGCCAATCATGTTCGGGGAGTGGCCGCCATGGTCGTAGGTCTGCTCGCGACTCTCTTCCTCGACAGGCTTCATTTGAGCATCAGTGCCCTGCCCTGCAATGTTGGCTCTTGCGCCAGAGATCTAAATGCATGATGTTGAATATCAGAATAGATATAGTGGCATGATAACCCCACATGATAGAGGAGTGCTGACCATGAAGGGAGGAAGGGGTGATATGTATAGTTGAATACACCTAATTCAGGTTGAAGGAAATGAGTAGGAATTCATATGATCAATGGTTGATTAATTAGAATAGAGCTGAGCTTACCTTGCCTCGCACCACGCCGGGCGAGATCCTTGATAGGGAAGCCATTCATAACCCCGCTGCCGAAGCTGCTCTGGAAGAATGAGCCTGCGTTGGGTTGCTGCTGGCCACCACCCATCTCTGGCTGCGCCAGGGAGTGGGGGTGGGGGGCGTCCCTGATTTCTCCGTCTTCGATGTCGCCAGTCTTGTCAGCCACCTGCTGTTACTTGGAATGCTGTTCATTCTTATTAATAAATAGTGTTGATTAAGAATTTAACTGAAACATCCAAATTCGATTAGTGTAGTATGAAATTAAAATACGTTAATAAATTTTAATACTAAATTTACAAATTCTATATTCCGCAAATATATCTACAATCCTGAATCAGAGAGGAATCGATCGTTCTCAGCGCATACTATTCATCA
>ARYC01020770.1:0-30380 GCA_000711775.1 Oxytricha trifallax
AGCTATGTGAGAGAGATTTTGCTCATAAATCAAGCTGGTACAGACATATGAAGGTTCATAAGGAAGCTAAACCTACTGTATACTTAAAGCATGACAAAGTTGATGGATAGTATGATTGCTTTGAGTGCCATAAGCAGTACTCTCATACAAGAGACTTAAAGAAGCATCTATTAAAAGCTCACAAGAAAGATATAGAAGTTGAAGATTAAGACACTCAACTGAAGTTGCTCAACAAAAGAAAGCAAGGGAACCTCTTTAAGCTGCTGAGCTTTAACAAGCAAGCGAATCAGAGTATGTGAGGATTGCACGCAACCTCTTAGCATCAGAGGTCACTAAAATCATGATTAAGATATAATACAAGAAAATTCCAGTACTAGCATAGATTGATTTAGATACTTCTCTCTAAAGCTACCTAATTTTGGAGGACTCCTATGACAAGAAAGTTATTAAGGATCATCAGTATGCTTACAAGGTATATCCTTTCAACTATCTCCTTAGTGATGATAAATATTCAATGGAGTTTACTAATGAGTATTAAGTACTCACTCAGGCCAAGTTTAAAGAATGCAAATACTTAATAAAGCTAGATGCTGTTCTCCTAGCCAAAGATCATGTGGCTTTCAGATTACCACTCTTTGAAATGACACTCAGAGATTTCATATCTGATCAGAGAAATCATAGATAGCTTGCATTAATATCTACCTAAGCTATAAAAGGTATCAAAGAGCTTCATAAGTTAGGCTTTGTTCACAGAGATCTCAAGCCTGAGAATATAATGATGAACTTGTCACCAGTAACAGTAACAAATATTGATTTCAACAGAGCCTTAAGAGTCGAAGTATCAAGGTTTGGAAGTGTAATGGGAACTCCAGGCTATTATCCAGAAAGAGAAGACTGGAGAGATGGAGACTTACAGTGGGATGTGTGGGCTTTAGCAGCAATAATAATAGAGTGCGATATGCCTCGCAACGATTACTACTCTACAAGGTGCGAGAAGGATGCAAGGCAAAGAATAAAGCAATTTATTGAAAAAACAAGAGTGCCTCAATCAATGAAGCAAATGGCAGAGTCAATAATAATAAAACCAAACTCAAGATCAGACATATCAATATAGTATATAGAGTTGTGGTTAAGTAAAATAAACTTCAGACCACTCCCACATGATCCAAAAGTGCATTTTGAGTGATTAAATTAAATACAATTACTATAAATTTCATATTAAAACCTATTAATAACCCCAACCCCTAACAAATTCCCTACAAATCAAAGCACTTATAAACCTCATTAAGGGGTTTTGGGGTTTTGAATATTCACTGATTCCACCAAGGATTGCATGAGTTTACACATTAATTTCTTAATAATAAACTTCTATGTTACTGTACCTCATATGCTAAGACCTTGATATAAACGTATTGATTGTGAATACTGCCTTATCAGAGTGTATGAACTTTATATTATGCTCTTAAGCCCTTTGCATTTAATGGAATATATAATTTAAATTATCCTTATAAAATTGAACTTTAAAGTCAATCACTCTCTTTATGCGATTAACTGTCTTGTAAGATATCCCATTCTTTTTATATGTGTTAGCTATGGATGAAGCAGAGATATGAAGCTCAGGGAATTGGCGATGAAACATCACAATTCTCTATGCGAGAGAGAAATGAGCCTATATTTCAAAGTCTTATCATTAATAAGATAGTCAACATTATGCTTTTAGAATTTTAAAGGTCTCTAAGGCTTTAAACTAAATTGCTATCTTTTCAGATTCAAGGCTAACAGGCAGGGAGACCTACAGTAGCAGGATATTTATGAAGCAGTCTTGCTATAAATGTGTAATTTAGAATAGGTTTGAATTAATCAATATAATCTTCGCACTCATACGCAATTTTAATAGTAAATCTATTCAATCACTGTCATAAACTGACACCTAACCTCGCTTGCTATACTCACTTAAATTACTAATATTTAAACACTAAACCCCGACATAAACCCTATTAAAACTAATAAAGTATGCACTAATAATCTACTTTTATCAATCAAAAACACAATCAAACAACTTCAGGGGTTTGAGGTATAATGTACAATCAGATTAAAATAAAAAGATTATCGAATAAAATGAGGACTAGAGCCATGTGTAAGTAAAGACAATTAAAATTGATCAGAAATACAGCTAAATTTTTTTATTAAATTTCCCCAAATCAATTATACTTTAACAATATTAATTAATATACTACTCTTAACCCTAATCTTCGTTCTCAATTAATGATGGGTGATATATCAAAGATCATGTGGCACAAAATTGTGATTACACTCAAATTTAAATCTAAAATTTATTGTTTTATAAAATTATTTAAAGCTCTTAATTTATGTACAAAAAATGAAATTTAGTTCTGCTATTTTTTACAGATATTTAATTGGATAAGAATAAATATATATTTTCATTTTCCTTTATATAAATTTAATTATTTCTAAAATTGTAAGCAATTTTTTTTTATCTTTTAACTGCTAGTTATGAAGATGCATAAGAACTAACTGATTCATACGCAAGCGAATATCTGACCTTTTCCATTTTAACAGTCTTGGTCTGTGCCTAAAATGCTTATACTGTCATAAATGAAAAAAGTATCATATTTATTATCTATTATTATATATTTGATTAAATAATAGATTAATCTGTGCTTTTATTTAAATTAGAATTAATTTCTGACTATATTATTTGGAAAAAATTGAATTTATAAATTCATCCGAATAATATAAATCAACTTTATTTCCAAAAGCTTTGTTGGGTGTTTATTCAAAGGATTCAAGTAGGTTCATCAAATCTGGCTTCTTTTATAGTTTAATATTCGGATTATTTTAAGCAATAGTTGGCATAGTTATAACTTTGAATTACAACTCGCTTGATATGAGTTTCCTGAATAAAGATAACAAGGTATTAGAAGATTATTAACTTTCCTAAAAATATATAAAATACAATCACTTTATTTAAAAAAATAAAATATATAAATATTAATATTAATCAACACCCGTAATCCCATTTAGTAATTTTATTGAGTTTCTTATTGATAAAGGCTTCTATTAACCAATATTATAGTGAGGTTTTAATAGTTAAACAAATATAAGAATATTTGAAATTTGGTATTTTACAGCCACTTGTGACTTTGAAACTGATGAAATGATGGTTGGTGATAAAGGGGTTTATGATTTAAATACTAAGAAAATTAAATGAGTATAACAAGAGAGTTATATAAATATTTCAATAAAACTTAGCTAAGAGTGATGAGGCAGTTCTCTTAAATTTTTTTTCTTAGTTGAGATTTATTTATTTATTTCTGTTGTCTATCTTATGACTCCATTTTTAATTTATCTTAATTTTCCTTAATTCTGTACTTAAAAAAACCAACTCTTGCAGCAAAAATATTCGTTTCTTTACATATCGCTATCTATTTTAATATTGCGAGCAAAAAATATTCCAATAAATGCCTCCATCTTTCCAATCTTATTTATCTTTTAAATAGCCATAAGCACGTAAGAATTTTATAATGTAGAAGCCTGCACAATTATGAGCATTGTTAAAATCAATAATGTAAACTTTAAGCTATTTAAATTAATCATGCTGTTCTTAGCCTTTAAGTCTATTATAACATAATCAAGCTTACTAAGCTCTCTTATAACCTCAACTAAGTTGTGTAAATTCGACCTAATCTATCTTTAGCATATGCTATTTGATATAATATTCACAATGATTCATTTCGTCGTGAAGATTGAGTCTAAAATTTATATAATTTACTTCAAGGTAGTACAAAATTTTTTTATAAAGTCTGCCTGTACTCTTTAAGTTTGTTCTATAAAATAGCATAATACTCATTAGAAAAAATTCACATTAGAATTTAACTTCTGTACATCAACTATAATAGACTCGGCAAAATTTTTCTGTTTTTTAAAAAAATTTTTCATGTAGAATCATGTATAAGCACCTATTTTATCATTCATTTCTGTAAGTGTTAATTTCAGGTCTCGTTATTAGAATAAGGCAACTGACAGAATTTAAAGACATTCTTACCATCATTTTAAGATTGAAATATAACATATGCATTTCTTATTGTATTTCTTAAGTTTTAATATGTTGGCCGCCAAGTACAAGAGTCCCAAATTCCATTTTTTGCTACAAGTAATCAAACCCATAACCCTTTCAGTAGTTTTATTGAATTTTCGATTGATAAAAGTAGTCTAATAACACATAATTTATTAGAGTTTTAATAGGAATTATGTATGGGGTTTAATGTTTAAATATTAGTTATTTAAGTGAGCATTTGTGATGTTTGGGGTCAGTTTATGACAGTGAGTATTTAGACTTATTGTTTAAATTGCGATTTGGGTGGAAAGATTATAGTGATCAACTCAAACCTATTCTAAATTAAACATCTATAGTAAGACTGCTTCATAAATTTCCTGCAACTTTGAGGTCTAACTGTCTATCAGCATTGAATTTAAAGAAATAACAATTTAATTCTCAGCCTAAGAGACTCTTAAAATTTGAACAGTATCATATCGATTATCTCATTATGATAAGACTCTTAAATACTGAGCTCACTTCATTCTGGCATAGAGAGCTGTGATGTTTCATCGCCAATTTCCTGAGCTTCATATCTCTTATCAATCTATAGCGAACATATAAAAAAATGGAATATCATACAAGACAGTCAATCGCATTAAGAGAGTGATTGACTTTAATGTTCCATTTTATAAGGATAATTTAAAATATATATTCAATTAAATGCAGAGGGCTTAACAAATAACATTAAGTTCATACACGCTGATGAGGCAGTATTCACCTTTAATACCTTCATATCAAAGTCTTGGTATAAAAGATACACCAACATAGAAGTATATGATTAAAAAGTTAAGGATTAAAATCATGCTATACTTGGTGGAATAAGCGAAGAGAATGGCCTCGAGACTTATGTTATCCACCCTAACTAAAAAAAGACCGAATAATACATAAATTTCCTGCAATAACTCAGAGATAAGTACGCCGACTAAGAGATTATTCTGTTTGTAGATAACTTATCTGTCCATAAAACTAAAGAATCAAGGAATGAATATGAAAGGCAAAACATAACACCTGTATTTAATGTTCACTACAGTCCTCAGTTCAATGGAATTGAGCTATATTGGGGCTATTGAAAGGCCACTACAAGAAACTTCTACTATATCACTTGATACACGACCTGAAGATAGATACAGTAGATTTTTAAGAGTGCTGCTAAGATAGTCAGCGATGATTAAGCAAAAGTATACGTAAGAGAAGTGAGATTTTGTGTTTATAAATAAGTTTTAGACTTAAACGTTGAATAAGTTCACATATTAAATTTGCTCATAAAGGGATTTGGCTTCTCTTTCTTTTCTTCCTCTTAAGGCTTGCTTGTGCCTATTTTTCTTCTCTTAGTACCAGCTCCAGCTTTTTTATAAATCTTTGAAAAGTCTTTTACTTAGTTAATGCTTTACTTATGACTTTCGCTCTCTATTTAATTTTGCTGTGCTCTTTCATCAAATATATACCAATACCAGGTTTTCCTATAAAGTCATAAGACTAAGCTTTATTGAGATGAAAGGATGCTTTGAAGTTCCTACAGCCAGGTGTCACTAATTTTAATTCCTTACTTCTCTTGTTCTTCAGGAGAGATGCTGTAGCATTTCTTATGAGCTACATAAATAACTTCATTTAAGTAATCAGGTTTCAGAGTTGCAAGGACACTAAAGAAATAGTTTCTCTTTGACAACTTATTAAAAGTGCAGCTTTGATGGAAGGTAGAGAGCTACGTCCGGATCACTCATAGCATCGTCATATAGGTTTGTCACTGATATTTCAGGGTAATTAGGTATCTCTATCATCCTAATTTCATTAGACTTAAAAGTTTTTCTCTTCACTCAGTAAGCCTTTTAAGAATGAGATTTAGTTCCCTCCTAAGTGGCAAGAAAAATCCAACTATAATGGATTTATCAATCTTACTTAAGAACTTACCTTGCTATACCAAATATCTTAAAGGTCCTCTTTACTTCGAATTTTCCTATTAAATCTTGAGATTAAATTCTCTTCATTGCATCATTCATAGACTCCATCTAGCTCCCTCTTTCTAGAAATGTTCATGAAATTAAAAGTATGGATATCCATTATAAGTTTATTAAAATCTTACTACTAAATAGGGAGGACCTATTGGAGGTCAACCTTGAAAAGATATGAGGAGAAGTATTGAAAAACTTGCTCCAAGTTTCACAGATTGATTTCCATTTTTATCAAACTATCTCAATTAAATTACTCCCAATAATGTTTAATTATTTAAGGAGGTATTCCAAATTAAGTTCAAACTTTATTATGAGTAATATTTTAAGATTCAAACTTAATTAGTTACATATTAAATTTAAAAATGTTTAATAACTTTACCTCCAAATTAAGTTAAAACTTGATTTGGAGGACCTCCTAGAGAAACAAAACTTCATTAGGAGTATTTTTAATTTACTAAAATGTTTAAAATTCTCATGAAATATGTAAACTTACAGTCTTCTATGGTTACTTAATATTCTTACCTCTCAGCCGAGAATCTACCAGAGTGTCTTATACTCGAATATTATATTTTATCAAGGTATATTTTATCATTATTATAATAAAATATATCAGAAAACTAAAATGAGCGCTAACCTTTGAGAAGAGCGGCATTACTTGGATCAAGCCAATAAAAGTTATCATTCCAGGAACCATGAAAAGTAGAGACCTGAGACGCTTGTACTCAGTGAGAGCCTACTTATGACAACTTTGACCAGTCTAGCTTTAAGATTTAAATATAAGTTAAGTAAGAGGTTATCAAAGAAGCTGTGCAAATTGAGGAGAAGGTTTAACAACCCGCCATAGAGCATTAATAAATACCAGCCAAAGTTGACTATTAATGCAAAGAATGCAATAAAGTTTTCCTTACAAGTCAACTTTTAAGAGACACTTGAGAGATATACACAACGATATGCCAAGATTATATCTCAAGCATTAAAAGAAAGAAGGGAAGTATGTCTGTGAGCTCTGTGAGAAGCCATATTCTCATACTAGAGACCTCAAAGTGCACTTAAAGAAAAAGCACAATCAAAGCTCTGTCTTATTCATGAACCTACTGGAAAAAGATTCCCATTAAAAATAAGGTCAAGAAATCCTTCCGATTCTCTTTCGGTTGAAGTATAAAAGTAAGTAAAAATTGAAGAAAGATGACAACAACCTCCCATTTTCAGAAATCAATAAAATTTTCGTAAATATTGTGGCTATAAAGATTCCTGCAAGAAAATTATTGAATTTGATTCTTGCCTAGAAAGCTACCTCACTCTTGAAGATAAAGTAGAAAAGAGAATCATCACTGATGACTAATATACCTTTAAAATTTATCGTTTCAATTACTTTCTTGCTGATGACAAGCTCTAAATGGAATTTGCTAATGAATGTTATGCTCTTTAACAATTAAAGTTTAGAGAGTGCAAGTACATATCTTAGCTAGAAGCTATACTACTTGAAAGAAATCATGTAGCATAAAGGTTTCCCTACTTGAAATGACTTACAGAGAATTCTTATCTGACAATAGATGTCAAAGATAAATTGGCTAGATCGTGCAGCAAATAGTTGAGGATATTGAAGAACTTCACAAGCTTGGCTATGTTCATAGAGACTTAAAGCCAGAGAACATTATGATGGAATTTCAACCACTTAGAGTTTATATTATTGATTTCAACTGAGCTCAAAGAGTGCAAGCCTCTGCATTAGGAAATGTATACGGTACTCATGGATATTTCCCAGAGAGAGAGGATTGGAGAGATGGAAACACTTAATGGGATATCTGGGCTCTAGCAGTAATAATAATAGAGAGCGACATGCCAAGAAACGATTACATTAGCTGCAATGGCGAGAGATATTATAAGAAAAGAATCAAGCAATATCTCGATAAAATTAAAAAAATGGATGTCTAAGAGAGCTTGCATACTCTACTATTATCAAGTCAAGCTAATGAATTAATTAACAATAGAAACAATCAAACAGCAACTTAGAAAGTAAATTCAAAGAACTGCCACATGACTCCAAGCCTATGTTTGTGTGAAATATTTAAAAAACTCGCTTGTTATACTCACTTAAGTTACTTATTTTTAAACATTAAACCAAAACATAAACCCTATTAAACCCCTATTAAAGTATGCACTAATAGTCTACTTTTATTAATCAAAAACTCAATCAAACTACTGAAAGGGTTTTGGGGTATTAAATTAAGAGCTCCACACTTTAGGATATGTTCATAGAGACTTGAAGTTTGAGAGTATTATACTTGACTTTTCACCTCTCAGAGTAGAAATATAGATTTCAATTTATCATAGAGAGTTGAAGCTTCTGGACTGGCAACAAGTATGGTTTTCCTGGATACTTTCCAGAAAGAGAGGAATGGAGATATGGTGATATTAAGTGGGATATATGGGCTCTAGCAGCAATTATTGCTGAATGCGATATGGCAAGAAATAATTAGTATAGCTGCAAGTGAGAGAAAGATTCCAAAGCAGAGAATACAGCAATATCTGTACTTTTATAAGATAAAAAGGTAGAATGAAAGAAATGGCTGAGTATATAATCATTTAGCCTAACCACAGAGTTGACCATTCAATAGACTTAATTTTAAGTTTAATAGGAGAAGTAAAGATTAGAAAGTTGCCTCATGATGCCAAAGTATTGTTTGAGCGGATAGTAAATAAAATACCTCTAAAACACACTAATTCAAATTATATTTAAACCCTAATCCCCAACATAAACCCAATTAAAATTCTAATTATGAAAGCTTAATTTGTTTACTTATAATCATTAAAAACTGAATCAAGCTATTTCAAGGGTTTTGGGGTTTTGAATAACTATTAGTAAAATTTAATTCTTTCTTATAAATACTTTATGTAAGAACAAATACAGTTGTTATTAAGTTTAGTTTTTCATATTTTTTCCATAAGTCTTTAGTTTTGAGAACTAATAATATATCTAAAAATAGAATAATTTTTTTTCGAATTATACATAATCTATCTCTCTAAGTGAAGTATTCATTAATCTTACACTAAGATGATGTTGAAAATTTCAATTTCAATTGGTCTTAGTTTTTAGAAACTATCTATCCAAATTTTATTATGATAGTAGGTTTCACCTTAAAAATTTATAAATTATGGATTAGTGTTGAACCAGACATGTAGTTAGAAAATGTTTAAGTTGATCACAAACTTCATTTAATTTTTTTCGCAAATGAAAGAGTTAATCAAAAATTAATTTCATTAACTTACTTCAAACTTCGCATATACTAACTTAATTATTGAAATATATATAGTAAAACCTAAAAAAGTCCTAATAAAAAATGAATCAAAAGTTCTATTTTTGCTTTAAAAAATCAATCTAGCTATTGAAACATTATATAGAATCTAAGGAGAGTTTCTTAAATTGATGATCTTTAGTTTATTAATATTTAATAGTAAACTTAAAAGTTAAATTATTATTATTCTGTTTTATTAATTGACAATAATTCATAATGTTTTTTTAATTTTTTAAATAAAATTATATAAATATTTATATTAATTGATTTTTTTTATTGTAGAAATTCATTTGATTTGGGAAAATAAATAATAATGAATTAATTAAAATATCAAAATCTTGGCAGCTAACTTTGTCCTAACTGGGACAATATGGTACTCGTTTGAAAGAGATTTCAAAATTAGCTGGACTTTACTATTTGCGATACCCCTCTATCGCATCCCTGAATTGAGTTAACTTGATTTTAGTTTGAGTATTAAATTCAGTTAAACAAGTCTTCATAAATTAAAGTCAAGTTAACTCGCTTCCAGGCGTGCGGATAGGGGAGGGGTATCGCAATTAAGTATAAGTCCAGCTAATTTTGAAATCTCTTTCAAACGAGTACCATATTGTCCCAGTTAGGACAAAGTTAGCTGCCAAGATTTTGATATTTTATTTGATTAATTATTATTTATTTTCCCAAATAAAATGTATTCTTTCAATATTAACTTTAATATATAAAAAAATGAATCATAATTAAAATTATTTAAAATTCCTAAAAGACAAGTTAACTATTTTCTACTGGAGCAGAGACTTTATTTCTAATTTTACATTTCATAGATATGATTCAAAACCTCAAAACCATTTAGTGAGGTTTTTAAGTGCTTTGTTAAGAAGGATATAGAGAAATCGCAGGTTTTTTGTGAATTTAATGTATATTTAAATAATATTAGGTGTTTAACTCAAACGAATTTTATTTGCTTGTCTTAGTTATACTTCTGGAAACTTGCTCTCTGAAGTGGCAAACGTGTGCAATTCAATGTTAACCTGGATAGGAAGGAGACTGATTATTATCACTCTACTATCTATTTTATTTGCTTGCATACATTCTCTTACGTGATATGCTTCTAAGCTTAACTAATTGATTATTTTTAAAATTATATACCAAAGTAAGCTATACTTTCCATTTTTCTCTCTAATGTAATTCCACCATTGCCCATACATTCCACTAAACAGAGCCATTAGTCCATTTCTCTCTGATTGGGAAGTATCGAGGTGTCCCAAGAACCTTTGCTAAGGTTACTTTATATTATCATAATACTCTTTTTAAATCTATAACAACTACATCTAAAACGCAAAGGTTTATCATAATATTTTCCGGCTTAAAATCTCTATGAAAAAATTCAAGTTCATGCAACTTCCTTATGCCCTATATCATATCTGATAGTATATCATTCAAATCATCTGGGTATCTGTTATTATTTAAAGAAACTCTCAGAGTCATTTCATATTTCTTAAGCCTTAATGCAATATAACCATAGATTAAAATGAGTCTCTCAAAGAATCATGTATTCGTTAGCAAACTCATTTTGATACTGATAATTTAGCTGTAAGGATACACCTTTTTTTCATAATCATTAATTACAATGAATTTTGGTTTTGTAGGAACGCTAATTTGCAAAGAGTGATCACTACAACTGCTAATATCAATTGCATTTAATGCAGATATTTTCATAGCTTTGGTTTAGAAGCAAGCTAATATAGTATTGCCTACCGGTAGATTCATCAATTCATGCAGTTTCTATCTCTTGAGTCTCTCCTTTTATCACTTTATGACTCAATAATATTTGACTTTCTCTTGGAAGGAATAAGCTTTTAAGTTTCTTTATCTTGAATCAAGAACTCGTTTAAGTGATGCTTTTGCATATTTTTCTTCACTTTTGCTGAATGGGTATATGACTTCTTACAAGTTGTGCATTATTATTTGCCATCGACTTTATCATGCTTGAAATAGATTTTAGCTCTACCAGAGTGTATTTCTTTGATGTACCACTTCAAGCAATAATCAGTTGAGAATAAAATTTAGCAGTTCTCGCATTAAAATCTTTTAACTTTTTCTATTGATTGATGTTCCTTCACTTCCTCAATCAATTCAACTTATGTATAAACTCCCATCTCTGCACTTTATTTAATGTTTTAAACTTCAATTTTAAAGACCTTGTTCAAACTCTAGAGCTCTTATCTCAACCTCCCTTTCAATATAGATACTTCTTGTTTCTTCGATGACCCAAAGTTGAGCAATGATTATACAGCTCCAAGAGATACTGCTTTGCGATTTAAGCTAGCCGCCATGTTTAAATTTAAATTAAAATTTAAATTATTAAGCTCTTATAACCTAACTAGATGAAGTTACTCTGTAAAATACTTTCTACAGCCTCAATAATGGTTTATTTTAAGATGTTAGAGCTCTTATTTATAATAAGTTTATTATTTTATAAATATTTTATATGCTAAACATTTTAATTATGGTACAACTTTGAAAAAATTTTTGCTGGTTCTGGTACCGAGTAAGTTTTGAAACATTTTGGAACTTTTCCATTGAAAACTCATTAATTATAAATAGATACTAAGTTTTGATACTATTAAATTGGTACCAATTAAATTTAAACAAATTTAGTACTAATTTAATGGAACTAAATTGATAAAAATGAAGCTCCAACTCTGAAATTTGTTACAGCTTCTGCCAGCTTTCTCCACGTATCCTTACCAAGTTGACCTCCTATAAGATGCCCATATTTAATACGAAGATTTTTAACAGTAGGATCCAGAACTCTATATATTAAAATTTGAAATTAAATAAGAAGAGAAGGAACAAGGATGGAATCTATAAGTACTGCAATGAAGAGAGTTGAAGCTTAAGAAATGATCTCAAGATTTAGAAGCAAGGAAGATCTCTATCGATACCTCACTCAGCATGGTAAGCATGTGACATATACTAAATCACATACTATAGTAGGTTTATTCCTTCCAACGATGGAAGGTACCAAAATTTCATTCTTAAAAGCTATACTCTGCGATGAGAAGAAAGCCATCAAAAACAATGAAAAAAAGTTGATAGATATACCAAAACCCGAAGATGAGGATATGAAAGATGAAGAGTTGTAAGTTTATCTTCCTACCAAGAAACAACTCTCTAACAAACTTCCAGAAAGGAGCTTCTTCTTTAGAGTTCTTGGCACTTTAAGAGAGAGTTATCTTAAAGAGATCATTGAAGAAGCTCACAAGAAACGTTACTCTACTTCTCCTGAAAATCAAAAGAAGCAAGGCTTACTAATAAACAGGACCTGGCTCGCAGAGCTTAAGAAGCATCCATTCCTCTCTTGTAAGCTTTGACTTATAACATTATAGAGAAACCTGGAACTGTATATTCCTAATGAAAGAACTTGCTAAGGTTCACAGAGAGAGAAAGTCAGAGACTATTCATGAAGTGAACAAGAGACTTTTTAATGATTTTTAAAAGCCAGATGAAATGAACATAGATGCAGAAGCTGGTAAAAAGAGAAGAAATATGGGTCCAAGAAAGCCATAAGAAGAAGAGAAGAAAGAGAAGCCGAACCCATTTATGGGCCAATTTAATATGTGAATAAATTCATTCGTTTAAATCTAAAACTTATTTATAAACATTCATTCTTCCCTCTCTCGCACAAACTGTTGTCTTTTCTTCACACACTCTCTTATAGCTGCTATTTTGAATCAAGTCTACTTTATCGATTGGCAAGTCATGCATTATTTGATACTGCAGCAGCTTCTTGTAATGAGTCTTAATTTAACTTCAGTAGAATTCAATTCCATTAAATTAAAGGCTATAAGGAACATTATAAACAGGAGTCATCTTTAACTCTTCATAAGCTTTCTTAGACTCCTTAGTCTTATGAACTGAGAGGTTGTCAACAAACAGGATGATCTCTTAATCTTTTTATATATCTCTCAGCTTATTTAGGAACTCTATATACTTTCGCTTAATAGAGCGAGGATAAATCACATAACTTTTTAAACCAGAATATTCACAAATGCCAGCAAAAATTGCATGAGGTACAATCTTTACTTTCTAGTCGTAGACCTCTATGTTACCATATTTCTTGTACCATGACGTATTAATAAAAATGTTGAAGGTGGAAACTGCTTCATCTGCGTGTATGAACTTGATGTTATAAGTAATAGCTCTCTGCATTTAATCATATATAAAGTTTAAATTATTACTATAAAATGGCACTGTAAAATCAATCACTCTCTTCACTCTGTTGACAGTCTTGAAAGTAATACCATTTCTTCGAAAAATGTTGGCTATAGTTTATGGAGAGATACGCATGTCAGGAAACTTGCGATGAAACATCACAGATCGCTAGTCTAGTGGAAAGTGTTGCCCAATACTTTAAAGTCTTCGAATCACATAGGTAGTAAATATGGTGCTGTGAAAACTTTTATTTTCTTGCAGGATGATTTCAAGTGCCAGAATTATAATGCTTAAAAGTTAACAAGCAATGATTCATAACTGATGAGGCACTCCTGTGTAGTATCTTTGCTATAGCTGCATAATTCAGAACAGGTTTTACTAAGTCTATATTAATACTTGTACCATACCTAAGCTGCAACAGTAAATCTAAATTTTTATTTTTGTAAATAGACCCTAAACTTGGTAATTTCTATTTATCATTTTGCAAATTGGCATAATTTCTCTACTAACCCCAATAAGACTCTAACTATACCCTAAAAATCAAAGCACTTATAAACCTCATTAAGGGGTAATGGATTTTTGATTGTTGATGAAATGGTGTTGCTTCTCCCATCATCTCTTTAAAAAAATATTTTTTTTATAAAGTAAAAATAATTTAATATTTGCAAATGAATTCCCTGATATTTGAAACTTCAAAACCCCTATCGAATCTTTTAGTTAGTTATGTTGATGGAGTTATGGTTTTATTGTGATTTGAGAAGAAGTTAGCGAGTTAGAAAAATGAGAAATAGAAAATAGGGTCTATTTATTATGAGAAGATAAGGATTTATTTCTTAAGCTTAAATATGGTACGATTAATATACTTGATTAAAACTGCGATAAATTATGCTACTCTTGCAAAGTTCATACACAAGAGTCAAAACCCCTTAATAAGGATTATAAGTGCTTTTATTTTTAGGGTATAGTTAGAGTCTTATTGGTGTTAGTAGAGAAATTATGCCAATTTGCAAAATGAGAAATAGAAATTAGCAAAATTTAGGGTCTATTTACAATAAGAAAAAATTAGATTTACAGCTTAAGCTTAGGTATGGTACAAGTATTAATATAGACTAATTAAAACCAGTAATTAATTATGTAGTTATAGCAAAGCTTTAAAAAAAAAGTGCCTCAACCGTTAGGTATCATTCAAAAACCCAAAACCCCTTCAGTATTTTGATTGAGCTTTTTATTGATATAAGGTAGCAATTGAAGCATACTTTATTCGGGTTTTAATAGGGTTTATTCAAGGGTTTATCTTTTAATTTGAGTAATTTAAGTGAATACATAAAGCCAGTCTTTTAAATATTATATACAAAAATATGCTTAGAGTCATACTGCAGTTCTCTGAATTTTATCCTTCTAAGTTTAAGTTTGATTGTATCTAGCTTTACTTCATTTTCATTGCTCGATTTGATTATTGTAGAGTATGCAAGCTCTCTAAGGCCTCCTTTTATTTTATTTTTATCGAGATATTCCTTGACTCTTTGATAAGAATCTCGCTCATTGTTACAGCTAAAGTAATCGATCCTTGGCATATCACTATGTATTATTATTGCTGTTAATGCCCATATATCGCTCGCTTTATCCCCATCTCTCCGATCTTCTCTCTCTCGGGAAATATCCAGGAGTGCCTCTTACATTTCCTAGAGTATAAGCTTCCACTCTTTGAGCCCTGTTGAAATCAATAATATAGACTCTTAGAGGTTGAAAGTCCATCATTATATTTTATGGCTTTAAGTCTCTATGAACGTAGCCGAGCTTGTGAAGCTCTTCTGTTCCCTCTACTTTCTGTTGTACTACTTAACCAATTTACCTGTAACATCTGTTGTCAGATAAAAACTCTCTGTAAGTCATTTCAAGTAGGGAAACCTTTATGCTACATGATTTCTTTCAAGTAGTATAGCTTCTAGCTAAGATATGTACTTGCACTGTCTAAACTTTAATTGTTAAAGAGCATAATACTCATTAGCATTCTATTTTAAACTTGTCATCAGCAAGAAAGTAATTGAAACGATAAATTTGATAGGTATATTAGTCATCAGTGATGACTCTCTTCTTCTACTTTATCCTCAAGAGTGAGGTAGCTTTCTAGGCAAGAATCAAATTCAATAATTTTCTTGCAGGAATCTTTATAGCCACAATATTTACGAAAATTTTATTGATTTCTGAAAATGGGAGGTTGTTGTCATCTTTCTTCAATTTTTACTTACTTTTATACTTCAACCGAAAGAGAATCGGAAGGATTTCTTGACCTTATTTTTAATGGGAATCTTTTTCCAGTAGGTTCATGAATGAAGACAGAGCTTAGATTGTGCTTTTTCTTTAAGTTGACTTTGATGTCTCTTGTATGATAATATGCCTTCTCACACAACTCAAATATATATATTTGCCATCCTTCATTTGCTTTAGATATAACCTAGGCATATCGTTGTGTATATTTCTCATGGGTCTCTTATAATTGCAAAGGAAAACTTTATTGCACTCTTTCCATTAATAGTCTACTTTGGCTTGTAATTATTAATACTCTATAGCGGGTTGTTTAACCTCCACCTCAATTTGCACATCTTCCATGATGACCTCCTTATATATTTAAATTTGAATTTTAAAGCTAGACTGGTCAAAGTTGTCATAAGTAGGCTCCCATTGAGTACAAAACTCTCTGGTCTCTACTTTTTTTGGTTGCTGGATAGATAATTTTTATATACTTTACTAAAGTAATGCCGCTCTTCTCAAAATGTTAGCGCTCATTTTAGTTTGCTGATAAATTTTATTATAATAATGATAAAATCTACCTTGATAAACTATTAATAGTAGAGTATAAGACACTCTGGTAGATTCTTTGCTGAGAGGTAAGAAAATTAATTAACCATAGAAGACTGTAAGTTGACATATTTTATGAGAATTTTATACATTTTAGTAAATTAAAATACTCCTAATGAAGTTTTATTTCTCTAGGAGGTCCTCCAAATCAGTTTGAACTTAATTTGGAGGTAAAGTTATTAAAAATTTTTCAATTTAATATGCTCCTAATTAAGTTTTAACCTTAAAATTTAACTCCTAATAAAGTATGAACTTAATTTGGAGGAACTCCTAAAATAATTAAACATTATTAGGAGCAATTTAATGGAGAAAGTTTGATAAAAATGGAAATCAATCTGTGAAACTTGGAGCAAGTTTTTCAATGCTTATCCGAATATCTTTTCAAGGTTGACCTCCAGCAGGTCCTCCCTATTTAGTAGTAAGATTTTAATAAACTTAGAATGGATATCCATAATTTTAAATTTCATTAACATTTCTAGAAAGAGGAAGCAAGATGGAGTCTATGAATGATGCAATGAAGAGAATTTAAATCTCAAGATTTAAAAGGAAAATTTCGAAGTAAAGAGGACCTTTATAGATATTTGGTATAGCAAGGTAAGTTCTTAAGTAAGATTAATAAATCCATTATAGTTGGATTGTTCTTGCCAACTTAGGAGGGAACTAAAATCTCATTATTAAAAGCCTTACAAAGTGAAGAGAAAAAAGCTTCTAAGTCAAATGAAAATAGGATGAAAGAGATACCTAACTACCCTGAAATATCAGTAAAAAACCTATATAACGATGCTATGAGTGATCCAATCTACCTTTCTACCTTCAATAAAAGAGAAAAATTTTCTTTGGTGTCCTTAGAACTCTAAAACCTGAGTACTTAAATGAAGTAATTTAAGAAGCTCACAAGAAAGGCTACAGCATCTCTCCTGAAGAAAAAGAGAAGCAAGGAATAAAAATTAGCGACACCTGGCTCTAGGAACTGCAAAAGCATCCATTCATCTCAAGAAAGCTTAGTCTTATAACTTTATAGAAAAACCTGGCACTGCAATATACTTGATGAAAGAACGCAGCAAAACAGAGAGAAAATCTCAAGTAAAGCATGAATTAAGCAAGAGACTCTTCAAAGATTTATAAAAGCCAGACGAGATAAACATAGATGCAGGAGCAGGCATAAGAGAAGAAACATAGGCCCAAGCAAGCCTTAAGAGGAAAAAAGAAAGAGAAGAAAAATCCCTTTACGGGCAAATTTAATATATGAACTTAGTCATTCGTTTAAATCTAAAACTTATTTATAAACACAAAATCTCCCTTCTCTTGCACATACTTTAGCTTTATCATCGCTGACTCTCTTAATAAAATCGACTGTATCTATCTTCAAATCGTGCATCAAGTGATAGAGCAAAAGTTTCTTGTAGTGGCCTTTCAAAAACCCCAAATATAATTCAATTCCATTGAACTGAGGACTGTAGGGAACATTAAATACAGCTGTTATGTTTAGCCGTTCATATTCCTTCCTTGTGTCTTTAGTTTGATGGACAGATAAGTTATCTACAAACAAAATAGTCTCTTAGTCGGCGTACTTATCTCTGAGTTATTGCAAGAACTTAATGTATTATTCGGTCTTTATTGAGCGAGGGAGGATAACATAAGTCTCGAGGCCATTATCTTCGCTTATTCCACAAAGTATTGCATGAGTTTAACCTTAACATTTTAATCATATACTTCAACATTGCTATATCTTTTATACCAAGACCTTGATATGAAGATATAAACATGAATACTGCCTCATCAGCGTGAATGAACTTAATATTATTAGTAATAGCCCTCTACATTTAATCGAATATATAATTTAAATTAGCCTTATAAAATGGAACATTAAAGTCAATCACTCTCTTAATGCGATTGACTGTCTTGTAAGATATTCCGTTCTTTTTAGATATGTTCGCTATAGATTAAGCAGAGATATGAAGCTCAGGAAATTGGCGATGAAACATCACAGCCCTCTAGGCCAGAGAGAAATGAACCCAGTATTAAAGAATCTTATCATTAATAAGATAATCGATATGATGCTGCTAAAATTTAAGAGGTCTTTTAGGCTTAGAATTAAGCTGCTATCTCTTTAAATTCAATGCTAAACAGTGAGACCTAACAGTTGCAGGAGATTTATGGAGCAGCCTTGCTATAGATGTGCAATTAAGAATAGGTTTGAGTTAATCACTATAATCATCACAACCATAACGCAACTTAAACAATAAATCTATATACTCACTGTCATAAACTGACCCCAAACCTCGCATATACTCACTTAAATTACTAATATTTAAACATAAACCCCTACATAAACCCTATTAAAACTCTAATAAAGTTTGCACTAATTGTCTACTATTATCAATCAAAAACTCAATCAAACTACTAAAGGGTTTTAGGGGTTTTGACAGTCTTTAATCTTCAATAAGACTCCAACAATACCCTTCAAATCAAATTACTAAAAGATTTAATTTAGGGGTTTTGGGGTTTTCAATTCACTGGGAATTAATTTTTTAAAGTTAAAAAACAGAGAAGTGTTAAATAATATTTTATTAATTTTTTTTAAGCATTGTAAATCTATTAAAATTTTACTGTCCTTTAAAACATAAATTAAATAAAATGTATAACTGCTTTTTAATGATTTAATAATTATTTTTAAAATATTAATTTTTCTTTACTGCTCGAGAAAATCTGGTGTAATAAAATGCATTGGTAGAGTTTATTCCTTTACCTTTTTCTTTTTGTTGCCATGCATAGTGAACTTAGCCATTGCAATCTGTTAAGCGCTTTCAGCTGACTATTTACTGAGAAACTTCGAAGGCACAAACTTGAACTCCCCCGTATTCCTGTTCGTTGTTTCCTTGATTCTTGAAAGTTTTGAAAATTTTCTCGATTTTATTTTTATTACTGGAATTTATCTTTCTTATGCTTACCCTAGATGTGTTCCTAATTGGTGCTGCTTTATTTGTTTCTAACTTTCCAAAGATGATGATGAAGAAAATGATTAAGGGGAAGAATATTGAGAAAATATGATATTTTTAATATAGCTAGTTAATTAAGTTATTAGGAAATTAATATTAAGCAAAAATAATACTGAAGATAAGTCCCTCCCGAACCACTTCTACTCTTGCATCTGGTGTAATAACTAGACTGTCGTATAAACTCGTGTTATAACTTCTTTGTTGCCACTCTCGATTTGTTATCATATTCAAGAAGTGCCATTAACTTCATAAAAGCTTTGCACAAGTAATTTTAGCATTTAGGCAGTTACAGACACAACAGAACATTTGAATATTTCTTGATTTTTACCATATACAAAAATCATGCAATCCTGCATTAAAATTCTCCAACCCCTCCCTAACAGAATTGGTCAGTCAACCAACCGAATGGAAGATTAGCCAATAAGTCCAACATTGTTTATTTATTTTTAATTTTGAGAACTAATTTTATAGATAAATTAAAAATGAGAGAACAGATTGATTTCATATATATTAACGGCTAAGGCAAATAATTCAAGCTACACATTAATAAATTTAAAAAAGTTAAATAATTAAAGAAAATCTAAGTTAATCCATAATTTTAAATGTTTTCTTTTTTATCTTATGAAATTTTATTATAAATCTTAATAATCTTAATATTTAGAGTTTAAAAAAATTAATTTATAATTTTAAAAAGATATAGTTGGAAAAATTTTCCTATAATTTTGATAGCTCAATTGTAAAATTCCAATATTACAAAAAAATTACAAATTTGAATAAAATTCAAATGTAATTCAACTAATTTGAGTGTAAAAAATGAATAATATAATTTAATTAAAATTGAGCATAATTTTAGAGTTTTTTATATTATGTTTAATTTTCTTGAGAATAATTTATAATTTTTACAATTCATTAAATTTATTTAATATCTAAAAAAGTTTTAAACATAAATTCAGTTTTATTTTTATAAAATATCGTGATTATAATAATATTTAAGTAAGTTTCTTAATAGATAAATTAACTTTTGAAAGATATGTTTCAATATTTAAAAACTTACTGAAGGTGGCAGTTAACTAAACTTAATATTCTAAAGATTTATAAAATTGTTATTTAAATAATCAAAATATGTAATATTCTTCCACCATTTATTGAAATATCTTGTCAATATATTCACTAGTATTTTTAATGAGATAAAAAGTTTTATATTGGTCATTAAATTTTTGGAAATAAATATCTTACATGGTTATTCTGATTAAAATTACATGAAACTATATAATATAGAATTTTTTTATCAAGATTTCTTTTTTAAAGTGCGTAATATTAAAATGTTTATTCTGTATGGAATTTTTCATCAGCGATTTAGTAATTTAAAGTATAAAATTTTAAATATCAACTTCTCTTTATTTTAAAGAAAAGCCCATACATAATTATGTTTAACAAGATATAGAGAAGTTAATCTTATAAAATTTCTTAAGAAACTGGAGAAAAAGCTAAAAAATTAAAGACTATTAATATAGGATAGGTAAAATATGATTAATTAAATTTTAGTTATCTGTTTAAAAACTCAAAAAATAATTTTTAGCACTTGAAATTTTAATCTATTAAAATGAAAGACCTTTTATAAAGACTGAATTTTTACTCTAGTATCGAAATATGTATAATTAAAAAAAAGTTTAAGATATCTCAGTAATAATAAATTCAACTTACAGTTTAAAAAAAGCTTAAAATTGCTTATATTTAATTATTCATATTTTAATACTAATTTCATGAAAATCCTAATAAGATAACCTTTATTTTAAAACCTTATATCAATCTTAAACTCGATATAGCTATCAAAGGATTTTTGAGGTTTGTATATATTTATTTTTAGTTGAACTTTTCCTAAAAATTTCAAAGTATAATCTATCACTTCAACTTATTATATAATTGTAGAAATACTTTAATGGAGATAAGGATATTATAATCTATAAAAGGCATGACTTTTAAAAATGTAAGTTCTTAAGAGACTTTTGATAAATCTAAATGGAATTTTCTAAGTCTGGCACCTCACCTTCTAGAAGGGTTATACGCCGTAAAATTCCTATTTAATACATAATGTTCATGATTCTTTAAATTCCTTTTAAACTTACCATTTATTCCTTTAGAATGTTAAAAGTCCAATCGTCATGGATCCAGTTGAATGTTTAAATTGATTTTGAGGCTGAAACTTTTTCTAAAGCTAACCCTATACGACATTTTAATATTTTATAGTGATATCATGATAAGCTAAGCTTCGCTATTAGCGATACCTCTACTTAATCCCCTGAATGAAATAAATTGAGTTCAATTTTAAATTAAATTCAACATAAAAACCACTCAAAATTAAGATCGATTTATCTCATCTAGGAATGCAAAAAAGAGGTACTGCTAATAATAGAGTCTAGCTGATCTAGAATTCTTTATTAGTAAGTATCATATTGTTTGGATGTTGTCTTAAACCCCAAAACCCTATAATGATTATAATCTCAAATTGAAGGAAAATAAATTATAGATTTAAAATAAGCCATTAAAATAAACTTTATTGAAGATTAAGACCTATTAAGTTAAGATATAAATCACAAAAATTAAATAAACTTTTCAATAAATTTATTTTGTATAAAATTTTAAAGTAATAAAAAAACTAGGCACACTAATTTTTGGGAAAAGTAATTGTGTTCTCTTGATTTTTGAAATTATAATATCAAAGGTATATCTTACTTTTTTAATTCACTATGAATTAAATCTGTAATATTTTTAATCAGTTAGAATGCTCTTAATTGAAAGGGAGGGATCTCTATTGTAATTTTTCATCTTATTATTTCAAAAAAAGTCTAACAAACCCTCACAAACTATAATAGACTCTCACAAACAATAACAAAATTTATATAAATCCTCTTTTTTATATTAACCATAATTTTGTTTCTATAATGCTCACAAAGCTTATATAATCAAGAACTTATAGAATGTAATATCTCTAACTTGGTTTATATTTTCAAATAAAAAAGTAACAGAAATTCTCTTACTTATGATTAATAAGACTGGAGTACTAAACTTATGCAATAATTATGCATTAAAAATTTCGATAATTATAAACTAATAGTTTTTAACAAAAATTGAATTGACTTATTTATTCACTCATGATTTTAAACATTGTAATTTAATTCTCTGAGTACAAAAAATAATTAAATAAACTTATTGTTAATCAATTTTATTTATCGCATTTAATAGCAATAAACCTTTCAATTCGTTCTTTATTACAATATTCAATATTGTGTCTAAAATGAGTATTTTATATTAAATAAGATAATTTAAGTACTTTGTTAACTTATTGTGAGTATTTTAAATTTATGAATAAAATAATTTTTGAGTAACTTTTTAAAATTTACTATCTGCAGATTTTAATTTATTGATAAAGTTACTTTACTTATGTCAAAATTAAATACTATATAAAAGAATCATTTTAAACTAAAATTAAATAACTCGCATAAAAAAGTAAAAATTTTTATCATTATAATTCAATAAAACTATAATGATTTGTCTTATCCTTAAATGTATTGAATATTTATAATTGAAAATTGTAAATACAATTTAACATAATTTTTAGAAAAAGCTTTAAATATTTATTAATATGTTATAAAATAATTTACTCACTGTTAGATACATA
Organism: Oxytricha trifallax; assembly: GCA_000711775.1. Lineage (NCBI taxonomy): Eukaryota > Ciliophora > Spirotrichea > Sporadotrichida > Oxytrichidae > Oxytricha > Oxytricha trifallax. The sequence goes on from ARYC01020770.1 coordinate 23,115, forward strand.
TTTGCCATTATAAAATGTGATTATAGCTTAATATAGCAGAAATTAATTATTTTAAACACCTCATTTTATCATATAAAATATTAAGTAGAACTGTAATTTAAATACAAAATATAGATAAACTCTAACAAGTTGAAGGCCTAAATTTTATACAAAAAATAAATAAGCAATCACGGAAATCAAATTTTTAAATAATACTAAAAGAAGATTAATATATACTATAGTTGACTTTTAAATCTGATTTGTTCCTTGATAATTTCAACATTTTAATATTCTTCTACAAAATTCATAAAATACCCGAGTTTTAAAAATATTAGAAAGAGAATTATTAAAGATGAATAACTTTCGCAAGCCCATATTATATTTAAAAGTATATAAAGAGATGTGATAGGGGGATTAGAAAATATGAAATATAAGCTAATTTACATAAGTACAAGATAAAATTAGAAATGCAGAGAATATTACCAGTAATACCTGCCTAATTCAAAGGCACTCGTTTGTGTTTTTTTATTTGTTTTTCATTGGTTCACTATACTGCACTTATGTATTTATGATACGTGGACCAATAACTACTAGTACTTTCAATTGATCCTCGTCGTGTACAATCTTTATTTGAACTGGATAGTAATTCTTACTATAGTAGTAGTTTCAAGTAGAATTCTTTCTTACACTATCGGTTTTCTCTAAGTTGATTTCTCACATTTTTAAAGCATTTCCTCAGTAGTTTGTAAGAGATTGTAGATTAATCTTAAATCCTCATTTTGAGTTATTTTTTTGTGTTCTCATTGCGATTACAAAAGTTTTCTTGTGGACATTGGGGTCATATTGATTATCAAAAGATTTACCTCACTCCTCAGGAGAATGTCTTCTCAGGTTTGGCTTGTTTTTATTATAGTTTGTCTTCGCAATAATGATTTTATGATGAAGGTCATTCATTTTATTGAATTTTATTATAAATGAAATTAACTTATTTAAACCACCTTATTCCCGAACAAATTATACTTTTATGAATAATTTTATAAACCACAATACCTTTTGCGATTATATATTCAAAACCCTTTTTAATTTGTAAAAAGGGCTCCAAGGGCGGCACTTTTGCCTTAATAAAATAATATGGGTTTACTCACTTTCTCTAAATAGAAGGTATATAGAATATTAGAGGAGATTTTAGTTACTAAAATTTACACATATTGATAAAGGAAATCTAATCTTAATAATCTACTGAAATTCAATTTGTAATACTTAAATGTATGTAGAGAATATTTAATTTACAAGTATAAAATCAAGATTATTTTTGTATTTAATTAGAAATATTAAAATATTAAGTATATTAAGGAATTTAATTTAAATCTATTTATAAATAGTAAATAATCAAGCTATAACATTAATATCTAAATCTATTTGTTAATTTAAATAAATTAGATTTATTTAATTACAACGAATTTATTTTAAATTATAGTTTTAATTCATAAATTGTTTCATATTCAAATATATTCCTAAATTACTTATTTTAGTAAAATTACTGCTATAATAATTTAAAAAATAAGATAGGAAAAAAACAAAACAATTTCATAATTTTTTAAATATTTAATTTCAATATTAAATTTATTTTGAATTATTTAAAATCTAATATTTTTATATTTATGATACTAATATCATTATTTTTATTACATTTTTATTTAAAAAAATTTTTTAGATTTTAAATATTTGCTAAGTATTTTCTAAGTATCAATTTCCCTATTTTATTTACGATTAAATAGTGATTTTAGAATTATATTCATTTGTGTATAATTAATAATTGTTGTATATCTTATATAAAATGAAGGAAGCACAATTAGGTTAAATACAATAAAGTTAACTTTTTAGAAAGAAGTTAATAAGTTTATTAATATTGTTTAAACTAGCGAATAAATAGCATGCTAACATTCAATTCATTAAATTTAATCATTATTCTTTCATATTTTTAAAATTAATAAAAATATTTAATACATCTATAAAATTAAGAGATTCAATCAAATTAATGACATGATTATTTAATTTTAATTTTTATTATAATTTTACAATATATTTATGGTAATTCAAGGTTATTTGATTTGTGATTAGAATAATTTGGCAGTTGTAGTTTCTAAAAAATGAATAATTAAGTAAATTCGATAAGTACAATTATTACAATTGATTAATCTAATTCAAAAGACAATATACGTATAATCTTGATAAATTTATTTTTCAAATTTATTAACAAGAACAAATGAAATATTTTTATTTTATGAGTTAAATAATTTCTTAATTGATCTAAGATGTTAAAATAATATAGAGTGATTATATAAATTTTATTTTTCAATATATCCAAATGTTTACTTGGTATATATATATATATTAAAGATTTATAAACTTTCTATATATTAATCAAATATAACACAACACTCATCTTAAAATTTAAACTCAAATTAAATATTAATTCTTTTGTAAATAATGATTATAATAACAATCATTTAATTAAATTGAATATTTTTACAACTTTTTAATAATGAAGTTATCAAATTCTATTCCCATATTATTCATGATGAATTTATTTGTAAAAAATACTATAAATTAACCAAATAACAGAAATTATTCACAAACACTAATAAATATATTAGAACGAATTTAAAAGTATTTTAATTGTAATAGTGATTATTAAATTAAAAAAATGAATGAAATTATTATATACTTTAATAAATGAATATTAAAAATGTGAAAAACATTTATCTTAATCTGATAATCAATTCATTTAGATAAACGATAATCTTAAAAAATTCTTAATTTGTTTTTGCTCGAGTATATTTCTATAAATTATTTAATTTTACTAAAAAAAAGTTTATCAAATCTTTCTTAGTTTTTTATTTGATAATTCAATTAACCTAGTGGATCTATCAAATTATATTGATATTTTTTTATTAAAAAAATTTGTTATAAGGTGTTATATTAGATATTTTCATGGATTTTTATTCATGATAAATTCCTATTTCCCTTCGAAATGCATCATATAGCATTTATTTTGTAGCATTATAAATAATAAAAAAGTAAAATATAGACATTATTTGTAGTTAAGACATAAAAACTCTATTATAAATATAGTAAAAATAAAAGCAATTAATCAACATCTAAAATTTATAAACACTCTTATACTGCAAGAAATCATAAGATAATACCTTGTTTATAACTATAGTTTTTATTTTAACAACTAAAGGTTTAAAGTGATTTCATAACTTTATCTTAAATTTTAGATGGTAATAAATAGTTCGTTTTTACAAGTTAATTTAAAAGTTAATATATAAACAATAATCGTTTATGAATTAACTAAGATACTTAAACAATTAACAATTAGCAAAAAATCATTGTAAATACAAATTTTTTAATTATTATAATCCAATATATATCTTATTGGTAAATAAGTTTTTTTAATTTAAAGTATCTGTTTTCACATTTAGATTTGTTTCTTAAAAAAAGGGAAATTATAATAAATAGGACTTGTCTAAGATTCATTTAATCATTTTTAATATTATATTATTAAGAATATTATAATTTGTGTGTATGTATTGCTGTAATTTACTCAATTTAGATTAGATTATTAATATTTTTATTATCTAGATAGAAAAATATTTATTTTCAATTACTTCTTAGCAGAATGAGATTTCGTTCATAAATCATAAATATTTAAAAAAAATTTTATCTACTGGCTATAAATTCAAACATTTCAAAGAGAGTGTCATATTTATATATCTCTCTATTTTTGCTTGTATTATATTAATAAATGATATTTATATAAAAAATTAAAAATGAATGTCAAAATATTTAAATTTTACCATAATTACTAAATATAATGAAATTTTATAAATATTTATGTTTTTAATGGGACTAGAAGGTTTAATATAAATGTTTGCGACTAAGTTTGAGCGAAGTCAAATGGATAAATTGATGCATGGAGAACAGCTACCAATCTCTTTTTATTTTTTAATATTTGCAATCAAAACGAGGATTGAAAAATTTAATTTTTATAAATACATAATTTAAATATAAGATTTTTAAAAGGAACATCATGGCTCTGGCAAAGTTCGTGGAATTAAAGGAATACTTTATATCAGCATGCAAATTTACATCAATCAAAATTTAATAAATACTATTCATATTTTTAAAAACAATTTTGAAAGAATTTGTTTAACATATTTGTAATGAAAATCACAATTTCTGTAATGTTATTTTTATATTGGAAAATTAAAAAAATTATTTAAAATTGAAATAAAAGCGGCCAATAAAATTTAAATATATAAATAAGTCTTAATAGTGATACTGTAAATTCTTTAATTTTAGCTTGACTTTATAATTAGTTATATATCTGAATTATTACAAGCATCAAAATTTTTCGATTATGTGTTAACTCATTAAAAACAGTAAAATTTGTTTAAATCATTTGAGTATTGAGAGTGATAAGTCATAGAGTATCGAAGAAATGATTGAAGCAAAGTTTGGAAATATCTTCAAAATGTATAGTTTATTGAAATTTAACATCAATAAATTTAAATTTAAATTGATTTGTATATAGTAGATATATTTCTACAAAATATGATTACATAAATAAAATAATTATATATTTATTTGAAAATATTATTTAATTTATTATGTTTTAAGTATAATTTTCAGAAATTCTATTAATACTATTTATTCTGGAATATTTATTTTATAAATTTGTCATTGGATTCAAAACCCAAAACCCAAAACCCCTTAGTGAGGTTTATAAGTGCTTTGATTTGTAGGGTATAGTTGGGGTCTTATTGGGGTTAGTAGAGAAATTAGGCCAATTTACAAAATGAGAAATAGAAATTAGCGAAATTTAGGGTCGATTTATGATGAGTAATATTTAGATTTACTGCTTAAGCTTAGGTATGGTACGTGTATTAATATAGACTAAGCCAAACCTGTCCTAAATTATGCAGCTATAGCAAAGTTATTACTCAAGAGTGCCTCAACTGTTAGGTATGACTGCTTGCTAGCTGTTTAGCATTTTAATTCTGGTTGTTGAACGCATCCTGCAAGAGAATAAAAGTTCTCTCATGCTCATATTGACTTCCTCTGCGACTCGAAGACTTTGAAGTATTGGGCACACTTTCCATTAGACAAGCGAGCTGTGATGTTTCATCGCAGGTTTCCTGACATGCGTATCTCTCCTTAGACTATAGCCAATATTTATAGAAGAAATGGTATTACTTTCAAGACTGTCAATAGAGTGAAGAGAGTGATTGATTTTACAGTGCCATTTTATAGTAATAATTTAAACTATATATATGATTAAATGCAGAGAGCTATTACTAATAACATCAAGTTCATACACGCTGATGAAGCTGTATTCACCTTCAACACCTTTATTAATAAGTCTTGGTATAAGAAGTATGATAATATTGTAGGAATACATTCGATTTGGGAAAATGAATTAAAATTAAATTAATTAAATATTAAAATCATGGCAGTTATCAAATCTAAAGTGACTTAAAATTAAAATCTAAGTCGATTCTACGGTAGATCCCGCAATTTTAGCTGGACTTTACTATTGCCAATATTCTTGAATCATCCCAGGAAGCGAGATATTTTGATTTTGAGCTAACTCCCAAAAATAGTAAAAGGGGTTTTTCTCGCTTGGGAGAAGAGATAAAATCATTATAGCAATAACAACCACCGTCTTAATTTTAATGCGCTATCCAAAGAGTATAATATTGTTAGGATTTGGAGACATTTTCCAAAAACATAACTGAAGGTAATTAATAATTAATTAATTTTAATTTTAATTCATTTTCCCAAATCGAATGTATTCCTACAATATAGAAGTCTATGATTAAAAAGTGAAGGTAGTCACCCATGCAATTTTAGCTGGTATAAGTGAAGATTCAGGCTTAGAGAGTTATTTGTATGTTATCCACCCTCGCTCTATTAAGCGAGAGTAGTATATAGAGTTCCTACATAAGCTCAGAGAGAAGTATAGTAACCAAGAGATCATCCTGTTTGTTGATAACCTCTCAGTTCATAAGACTAAGGAGTCTAAGAAAGCTTATGAAGAGCTAAACATAACTCCTGTATATAACGTTCCTTATAGCCCATAATTTAATGGAATTGAATTCTACTGGAGTTAAATCAAGACTCACTACAAGAAGCTGCTGCTGTATCATCTTATGCATGACTTGCCCATCGATACAGTAGACTTAATTCAAAGCAGCTGTAAGAGAGTGAACGTAGATAAGACAACAGTGTGTGCGAGAGAGGAGAATGAATGTTTATAAATAAGTTTTAGATTTAAATGAATGAATAAGTTCACATATTAAACTAACCCAGAAAGAGGTTTGACTTCTCCTTCTTCTCCTCTTCTTATGGCTTGCTTGGGCCCATATTTCTTCTCTTTGTGCCAGCTCCTGCATCTATGTTCATTTCATCTGGCTTTTAAACATCTTTATAAAGCCTCTTGTTCACCTCATAAATTGTCTGCGACTTTCTTTCTCTGTGAACCTTTGCATGCACTTTCATAAGATATATGCCAGTGCCAGATTTTCCTACAAAGTTATATGTCAAAGCTTACTTGAAAGATAAGGATGCTTCTTAAGTTCCTCTAGCCAAGCTGAGCTTATTAGAATGCCTTGCTTCTTCTAGTCTTCAGGAGAAATAGATTATCGTTTCTTATGTGCTTCTTCAATAATTTCTCTAAGATAATCCTCTTTTATTGTACCAAGAACACCAAAGAAAAAGTTCCTCTCTGGTAGTTTATTAGAGAGTTGTTTCTTTGTAGGAAGGTAAACTACCACTTTCTCATCTTACTTGGCATCCTCATAAAGATTAGTGACTGAAATCTCAGGGTAGTTGGGAATTTCGATTAGATTAATCTCTTTATTTTTAAAAGCTTTCTTCTCCTCACAAAGTATTGCTTTCAAGAATGAAATTTTGGTACCTTCCATATTTGGAAGGAATAAACCAACTGTATAATATGTTAATAGTCATCAAGTTATCTTACCATGTAAAGTTAGGTATCGATAGAGATCTTCCTTACTTCTGAATCTTGATATCATTTCTTGAGCCTCGACTCTTTTCATTTAATCATTGAGAGATTCCATCTTTGTTCCTCTTCCTATTAATGAATTTCAAATTATAACTTATAGACTTCTAGATCCTATTGCTTAAAATCTTACTATTAAATATGGGCATCTTATAGGAGGTCAACCCTGCAAAGATACGTGGAGAAAGTTTGCAGAA
>ARYC01020771.1:0-16411 GCA_000711775.1 Oxytricha trifallax
TATAATATTGTTAGGGTTTGGAGACATTTTCCAAAAACATAACTGAAGGTAATTAATAATTAATTAATTTTAATTTTAATTCATTTTCCCAAATTGAATGTATTCCTACAATATAGAAGTCTATGATTAAAAAGTGAAGGTAGTCACCCATGCAATTTTAGCTGGTATAGGTGAAGATTCAGGCCTAGAGAGTTATGTTATTCACCCTCGCTCTATTAAGCGAGAGTAGTATATAGAGTTCCTACATAAGCTCAGAGAGAAGTATAGTAACAAGAGATCATCTTGTTTGTTGATAACCTCTCCGTTCATAAGACTAAGGAGTCTAAGAAAGCTTATGAAGAGCTAAACATAACTCCTGTATACAACGTTCCTTATAGCCCATAATTTAATGGAATTGAATTATACTGGAGTTAAATCAAGACTCACTACAAGAAGCTGCTGCTGTATCATCTTATGCATGACTTGCCCATCGATACAGTAGACTTAATTCAAAACAGCTGTAAGAGAGTGAGCGTAGATAAGACAACAGTTTGTACGAGAGAAGGAAGAATGAATGTTTATAAATAAGTTTAGAATTAAATGAATGAATAAGTTCACATATTAAACTAACCCATAAAGAGGTTTGGCTTCTCTTTCTTCTCCTCTTCTTATGGCTTGCTTGGGCCCATATTTCTTCTCTTAGTGCCAGCTCCTGCATCTATGTTCATTTCATCAGGCTTTTAAACATCTTTATAAAGCCTCTTGCTCACCTCATAAATTGTCTGCGACTTTCTTTCACTGTGAACCTTTGCATGCACTTTCATAAGATATATGCCAGTGCCAGATTTTCCTACAAAGTTATATGTCAAAGCTTACTTGAAAGATAAGGATGCTTCTTAAGTTCCTCTAGCCAAGCTGAGCTTATTAGAATGCCTTGCTTCTTCTAATCTTCAGAAGAAATAGAATATCGTTTCTTATGTGCTTCTTCAATAATTTCTCTAAGATAATCCTCTTTTATTGTACCAAAAACACCAAAGAAAAAGTTCCTCTCTCGTAGTTTATTAGAGAGTTGTTTCTTAGTAGGAAGGTAAACTACCACTTCCTCATCTTACATGGCATCCTCATAAAGATTAGTGACTGAAATCTCAGGGTAGTTGGGAATTTCGATTAGTTTAATCTCTTTATTTTTAAAAGCTTTCTTCTCCTCACAAAGTATTGCATTCAAGAATGAAATTTTGGACCTTCCATCGTTGAAGGAATAAACCAACTGTATAATATGTTAATAGCCATCAAGTCATCTTACAATGTAAAATTAGGTATCGATAGAGATCTTCCTTACTTCTGAATCTTGATATCATTTCTTGAGCCTCGACTCTTTTCATTTGATCATTGAGTGATTCCATCTTTGTTCCTCTTCCTATTAATAAATTTCAAAATATAACTTATAGACTTCTGGATCCTATTGTTTAAAATCTTACTATTAAATATGGGCATCTTATAGGAGGTCAACCCTGCAAAGATACGTGGAGAAAGTTTGCAGAAACTGTAACAAACTGCAGACATTGAGCTCCATTTTTATCAATTTAGTTCCATTAAATTAGTACTAAATTTGTTTAAATTTAATTAGTACTGGTACTAAATTCGATTAATTTTAATTGGTACCAATTTAATAGTACCAAAACTAAATTAGTACCTAATTTTAAACCAATGAGGTCTTAATGGAAAAGTTCCAAAGTGGTTCAAAAACTAATTGGTACCAGTACCAACCTGAATTCATTCTCAGTTGATACCAAAATAAAAATATTAAGCATAAAATTAGAAAATTTATAGTTATAAACTAAGTATAAATATGATGTCTAACACCTAAGATCAACCATTGTTGTTGCAGTGCCAGCTCCTATACAAAGTTAATATAGCCAGTGAGGTTTTTACTTATTAATAATAGAAATTTAAATTTGAATTTAAACATGGCGGCTAACTTAAATCGTAAGCAGTCTCTCTTGAACAGGTTAATCATTGCTCAACTTTGGCTCCTCCAAGAAACCAGAAGTAATTTATATTGAAAAGGAGGCAGAGCTAAGAGCTCTAGAGTTTGACTCTGAGGTCTTTAAAATTTAAGTTTAATACAAGAAGTAGAGTGCTGAGATGGGAGTTTAAACATAAGTTGAATTGGTTGAGGAAGATAAGGAACAGCAACCAAAGAAAAAATTAAAACATTTTAATGTGAAGACTGCTAAAATTTCTTCTCAACTGAGTCTAGCATAAAGAAACACATCAAAGAGGTACACTCTGGTAAAGCTAAGATCTACTTCAAGCATGATAAAGTAGATGGTAGATATAAATGCACTACCTGCATGAAGTCTTATACTCACTCAGCTAAAGTAAAGAGACATATGCAAAAGCATCATTTAAGCGAATTCCTGATTAAAGATGAGGAAACTTAAAGCTTGTACCTGCTAAAAGAAAAAATAACTCTCTTGAGTCACAAAAAGAACAGTAGGAGAGACTTAAAAGATAGAAACGGTTGGAGTCAATGAACCAACCAGCAAAAGGTATGTATATAGCATGCTTATAAGAGAGAGCAATGTATATACCTGAATTAAATGCAGTCGACATAAGCAGCTGTATTGAAAACTATTTGAATATTGACGTACCTAACAAGGTAAAACTTAAAGTTGTTGACGAATTCGCTTACAAGGTATATCCATTAAAGGATCTCATTAAGAACGAGCAATATTAAAATGAGTTTGCAAATGAATACATAGTACTGAGAGAGGCTTTGAAAAGATAATGCAAGAACTTAGCTAAGCTCGACGGAGTTATACTTGGTCATGGTTTTATCGCATTGAGACTCAAGAAATTTGAAATGACTCTAAGAGAGTATCGCTACCATAATAGATATCCTGATGATTTGAATGAGATACTCACAGATATGACTAAGGGTGTGAAAGAGCTCCATGATCTAGGGTATGGTCATAAAGATTTGAAGCCAGAAAATGTAATGCTAAATCTCTGCCCTTTAGAAGTAGTAGTCATAGATTTCAACAAAGCAATAAGACAAGAGATAGTGACTTTAGCTAAGGTTTTAGGCACTCCAGGATACTTCCCTATAAGAGAGAAATGGACAAATGGCTCTGTATAATGGGATGTTTGGGCGGTAGCTGCAATTATCTTAGAGTGCGATATGGAAAGTATGTCATACTTGGAACAAAACATGAGAAATAATCAATAAGTCTGGCTGCTAAACATATTAAGCAAGATGAAATATGCAATGAAATTAAGAAGATAGTTGAGATGGTCATCGTAAAAGCTCCAGCATATCCAAGATAATCATTAGAAGATATACTAGAACAACTACAGACTGCTAAATTCAAGAGGTATCACAAAGATAAGCAGATAAAATTTGTTTGAATTAAGTATGGTAATACTAATTAAATATTCATTAAATTCATAAAAAACCTGCGTTTTCTCTACTAATCCCAATAAGAACCCAACTATACCCTACAAATCAAAGCACTTATAAACCTCACTAAGGGGTTTTAAATGGTGCTTCTGCAGCTCTGACAGCCAGCTCTCACTTATCTTGATCCCTTGTTTGTCCTTATCTTCTGAAGAGATGCTGTCCCTTTTCTTATGAGATTCTTGAATAATTTCTTTCAAGTAATCACCTTTTATTGTTGCAAGTGTGCCAAAGAAATAGTTTTTTTCAGGTAGTTTATTTGACAACTGCTTCTTAGTGGGCAGGTACTGCGAAACCTCAGGGTCATTCATAGCATCATCAAAAAAGATATTGAAAGATATTTCTGGATAGTTTGGAATCTCTGCAAACTTTACATCATAAGTTTTCAATGCTTTCTTCTCTTCGCAGAGTATCGCCCTTAGAAATGAAATTTTGGTGCCTTCCATCGTTGGCAAGAACAAACCAACTATATAATCAAAATGAGTTACTATAAACTCATTACCTTGCTGCACCAGGTAGCGGTGCAAATCCTCCTTGCTTCTAAATCTTTGAATCAATTCTTTTGTTTGCACTCTTTTCATTGCATCATTCATTGACTTCATCTTGTGTACAGATCTAAGAAATGATAGATAAATTTAAGTTTATTAATTTCAATTATATACCTCTGTAAAACTTACTATTAATTATGGGCATCCTAATGGAGGTCAACCTCTAAGAATGATATAGAGAAGGTTTTGAGAACTGGTTTCAAACTTGAGAGATAGATATCAATTTCTATTGTTATAGTCCATATTTTTAAATTTAATTTGGAACGTACTTAATTAGAAATCGCTCCTAAAATGCTAGTACTTATTTAGGAGCACCCTTATTTTAATCATAAAATCACAAAATTTCTCCAAAGCAGTACGTACTTAATTAGGCGCACCTCCCAAAACTGTACGTACTATAATAAATTTATTATTGAAAGTAAAAATAGTTACTTTCTCAACCATATTTAGAGCTGGTTCGACTATAAATACTCATAATTCTTCTCTAATACTCTAATATTTTCCCATGAAACTTGTAGGATTGCAAAGCTCTCATATAAGCTCTGAGTTATATTTGCAATTTTATAATTTTAAATTCAAATTTAAATATGAGCGCTAACATTTTAAGAAAAACAACAGCACTTCCATCAAACTAAATGAGGCTTACCTTTGGCAGCAATAAAAAAGTGTGAGTGAGATGAACTCTCATTAAGAACTACCAGAGCTATCACTTGAAGTCTGTTATTAAAATAGAAATTAATAATATAAAATAAATGGCAAACAAGTGTGTTGGAGACAGAGAGGAGGAGAAAGGTAATAATGAAATTCCTGTATAAACTGAAAAAGTTGAAGTATATTTTTGTGAACTATGCGAGAGAGATTTTGCTCATAAATCAAGCTAGTTTTGACATATGAAGGAGCATCGAGAAGCCAAGCCCACTGTATACTTAAAACATAATAAGATAGATGGAAAGTATGACTGCTTTGAGTGCCATAAGCAATACTCTCAAACAAGAGACTTGAAGAAGCATCTATTAAAAGCTCACAAAAAAGATATAGAAGTTGAGAATCATGAAGTTGAGTTGAAGCTTCTCAACAACAAAAAAGCGAGGGAATATTCTAAGATCGTAGTGCCTGAATAAGCTAGAGAGTTAGAGTACGTTAAGAAGGCACGCAACCAACTCACCTCTGAAATAACATATATTATGATCAAGATTTAATACAAGAAAATTCCGGTTCTTTCTAAAATTGACCTAGATACTTCTCTTTAAAGAAACCTTATATTAGAAGACTCCTTTGATAAGAAAGTTATCAATGATCATCAATACGCATAAAAGGTTAATACCTTCAACTATCTCTTAAGTGATGATAAATATTAAATGGAGTTTACAAATGAGTATCAAGTCCTCACTCAAGCAAAGTTCAAAGAGTGTAGCTTCTTAATAAAGCTAGATGCTGTTCTCCTTGCCAAGGATAATGTTGCTTTCAGACTACTACTATATGAAATGACCCTAAGAGATTTCATTACAGATCAAAGGAACCATAAGTAGCTTGGATAAATACCAACTGAGACTTTTCAATGTATAAAAGAGCTTCAAAAGTAAGGCTTTGTTAACAGAGATTTGAAGCCAGAAAATATAATGATAAACTTTTCACCAGTAAGAGTAGCAATAATCGATTTCAATAGAGGCTAAAGAGTGGAAGTATCAAAGCTTGGAACTGAAATGGGAACTCCAGGCTATTATCAAGAAAGATAAGATTGGAGAGATAAAGACTTACTGTGAGATGTGTGGGCTTTAGCAGCAATAATAATAGAGTGTGATATGCCTCGCAACGAATACTACTGTACAAAGTGCGAGAAGGATGCAAGGCAAAGAATAAAGCAATTAATTGACAAAACAAGAGTGTCTCAATCAATGAAGCAAATGGCAGAGTCAATAATAATAAAACCAAATTCGAGATCAGACATATAAATAGAGCAAAGAGTTTTGGTTAAGTAAGATAAACTTCATACCTCTACCATATGATCCTAAATTGCGTTTTGAGTAATTAAATTAAATAAATTTATCATAAATATCTTATTAAAACCTATTAATAACCCTAACCCCTAACAAATTCCCTAAAAATCAAAGCACTTATAAACCTCATTAAGGGGTTTTGGGGTTTTTATTATGAAAATGCAGAAATTCTTAGGGCTCTTAGATATTTTTGTCCTCTCTGTTCACAAAATACATTTTTAGAAAACTATGATGAGATTGATCATCTGAGGTAATTAAAGTTGTTTGGATAGGTGGGTTTTCTTTGGCTTACAGGTTGGTTTTTTTTAGCTTACATGCGGATTTTCTTTGGCTTACAGGTGGGTTTTCTTTGGCATACAGGTTTGTTTTCTTTGGCTTACAGGTGGGTTTTCTTTGGCTTACAGGTGGGTTTTCTTTGGCTTACAGGTGAGTTTTCTTTGGCTTACAGGTAGGTTTACTTTGGCTTACTGGTGAGTTTTCTTTGGCTTACAGGTAGGTTTTGATATATTATTAATAGGTTTTGGGGTCATTCATAGACCACAAAACTTGCGCATTTTTATTTATTGATATTTTCTGCTGACAAAATGTCTTACTTTTATAGAACTCTGATTTCTAAGAAAAACTCGGTACGAAGAAAGTAGTGAGTCAATTTGATTTTTAGAGCTACATCATCATAAAGATTGAATTTTGACTATTTTTGTGAAAAAGTGCTCAAAAGGCTCAAAATAGCCCTTTTCACTAGTTTTTTACATTTTTTAAAAAACTGATCTATGTGTGAGGTTTTGTTATCTTTATTAGGGTTTTAGGGTTTCTATTCCCAAGTTTTTAGGAGGCCTCAAATTTCGTTCTATGTAGTCGAAGAAGGTATATTTAGCCCACAATCGCCTATGGAGAATTGATATTGCGTGCACAACAATAAAATTTAGAATTTGACTTGACTCACTCTGGCTTCATGATATTAAAATAAAAAAAATTGAAAAGTCCAAAATATTGAAAATAAAGTTGCTTCACTCGACATATAGACTCTAAAAAAGGGGTCAAATCATAGTGTTAGAAAAAATATTTTCAGATTCCTGACTACTACTCATGTAAAATAAAGTTATATATAAAAGCCACAATTTATTATAGAAAACTTCAAGATAAATGTAATATGTTGCTAAAATAGAATTGAATCAGGAAATTGTGAAAATAAAATAAAAAATAAATAAATAATATAATTAGACCAATGGTAAAATGCGTAAACCCCAAATCCCCTCAATTTCAAAACCCCTGTGTTTTTGTTGACATGTTTCATTTTTTTATTAGTAGTTGGTCAAAAAATTTAGGGGGATGGTCAAAATTATATATGTATTTGTAAAAATTCATACATCTCATATTTAGGGGTCTTTATAATTAGGGAAGTTGGGACATTTGCGAAATTAGCGATTTCAGAGATTTGCGTAGTTTAGGCCAAAATAGGGACTTTTTCATAAAAACCTCTCTCATTTACCGAAAAGGGGCTTGAAAGTAGGGTAACTCCATTAAAATTTGGAAGTTTTGACAAAATAATGCACTCATGCATAATTGCGATAATATAAAGGCAAATTCAACTAAGTAGAATCGCGAAGGAAGTGGCAATTTTAAGAGTGCTAATGTGAAATAGAAGCAGTATTTTAGAATTAAGTGTTGTAAAGAGTGAATTAGGACATTTTTAAGTATAATATAAATAGTGTTATTAATTATAATAATCTGCGATGAATTTAAAACTGACATGACATGGGAAATTGTAAAGGGAAACAGGTTTTATACACTACTTCAGCTATGAAACAAACATCATCACACAAAACCGAATCGAAGAGTATGAATCCACTTCTTGATACTGAATGCCCACATTCCCTGGATGTCTTCTTTTCTTAAATTCTGAACGATTTCCGCAACCCTCTTCACCAATTGCTGCCTAAAAGTGTAAAGCCCATTAAAACTTACTTGTTCTGAATAGTGTCCATCTTCATCTCCTTCTTTGTAAAGGAGAATAACTGCTCAATTGGATTGCGCCAAGGCGAGTATTCGGCGTTGAAGAGCACATTCACTTTAAACTTTCTGGCTGTGGCTAACATCTCTGAATATTTATGAATGACTGCGTTGTCCATCAGCAGGACCACTTTCTTCGAGTGTAGTTCTTTGTCAGTTCTTACACTGCGTAAGGTATGGTAGATGAAGTTTTCAAAGAGAACTGAGTCAAAAACTCCTTCTATCACTTGACTGGAGATAATTCTATCCTAGGAAATCGCAGCAATATAAGACATTGAGAATTGCTATCTCTTAGTTGAGCATTTCTTAATTGACAACTCTCTCACTTTCATCCCATAGTGTCCCAGGTTCTGCTTCATCTCGCTCTAGTATTCCTTAATGCTTTTCAAGTGAGGTTCTATAAATGGCTGGGGCCAAAGCTTTTAGTAAGAGCCCCTTTCACTCTGCAAGTTTCCCTGCTCTGACCCAGGGTTCGATGAGTCTTTGTGGAAGCTACTTGAGAGTTTTAATTTCCTAGGAGTGACCGCAAACCGACTTTCCAACTTGGTTTCGGCACCTAGGTCAACAGACTTCTTCCTCGAAGATTCCAGTTTTATTTTTGATATTTTATCGAGAATAGGAGTTAAACCACTCTTCACTTTTGAAGCTGAATTGTCTTCAGACATTACTGATTTCACTGAACTATTTATGCGGAAACTCTGAAAAGTTTTAGTCAAGCTGAATTTCTAATTGGAGGTCTCAGGGACCTCTAATATCGGGGAGAGATCCTTTGTAAATGCAAGCCGAGTTTTCATTGAAGGGGTCTGAAGTTGCTTTTTTAATGGTTTCAGTTATGGATTTCCCTAAAAGTATTATGCATTAATAATTACCTTAGTATTTTCAATGGTTTTCTAACTATAATTACTGGTTTTCGATGACTACTTTGACCCCCTTAGAACTTTCGCTCCATGAATTTAGATTGGAGTGCTGACAATATTCTTTGGTGTCTAGGATATTTCTTAAACCCCTATCCTACCTTAGGTCCTATAAAGCATTTCATTGCAAAATTGCTAATTGCTTACGAAATTGACTTAGCCACACCGAATTTCCCACTTTTAATATTTCCAACCTATTGATTACAATTGTTAGAAAACCCTAAGTCAAATGAATTTGAAACCTTCTCTAATTATTCCCCATCATTTTCGATTTTTCCAGGTGTATGCTCTCTGAGAATTTCGAAGTTGAAGAATCAGAACTTTGATCCATTTTGAGGAGAATTTTCCCATACAAAAGTTTTTCATCGCTAGCGAGGATCATGCTATCATTCTGCAACCTTTTTTATCGCTTCTGTAATTTTGCAGAATCTCGATGCATATCTTTAATGTTGAAGCTCCATTACTTTGAGGGCATCGAGTCCGATCGGAAGTTGCTCTCATCAACTGAAATGATAACTGCATCCTCATATAAGAACTGAGCCAACAACCTGCTAATCCAGAGTCTCTTCTCATTGAAGTTCGGGTCTCTATACTTTGTATTAGCAGCCTGAGTTTTCCCATATCTTAGATGGAACTTATCTCACAGAATCTTTTGAAGAGTGGTAACGCAAGGCACCTTAAGTAGCTTACACTCTGGCTTTGTTTGAGCCAGGTTTAATAAATAATTATGAAGCTTCTATCCTGTAACTTCGTAAATTCCGTTCTGTTCTAGGTAGGCCTGTATAGAATCAAGCAAGAGCTAGTTCCCACAAACCCCTTTTCTACCCACTTTCTTTTGTGATTCAGGATCAAGAATCTTATGCTTGACCTCGTACTTAAACTTTTCGATAGTCTTATATACAACATCCACATCCATCCTCAATTTCTTAGCCACTTGACGAGGCTTTAATTGTTTGTTATAGTATAGATTAATCACCTCTAATTTCTTACATGCGAGCTTAGCTTCTCTTTTCTTCAAAAAAGGATTGCTACTTAACTTCTAGGATTTGCCTTTTTATTTAATTGTCTCGTTGAGAGCATCTATTAAATTTTGACTCCCTCTAAGAGCTCCTCGTTACTAATTAACTTTGCATCCTCCTGTAATATTTTTGCTTGTGTCGCTTTCTTAATTATTCATAACTGGTTTATTCCTGATTCTGGCAAGTCGAAAACTTTGAAGGTAAGCTTCAAGGAATTTGCAAAGCTCCTCATCATTTTATATGTAACAAACATCAACATTGCTAGCTAAATATTCTTGAATTTTTTCTTAAGGAAGTTTTATGATTGCTCCACCTGTAAGCTTCTTGATTTGTACAGGGACTTCACCACTGTTTAGCAGTTATCCAGAATTGTATTTGAACTTTGTTGACTAAATAACGTTTGGGAATAATTTACCAAGCACGACAGGAGTCCATTTAACAATAGATTTCTCTTAAGCCTTAACTTTGCTTGGTTTAATTACAGATTAGGCATTAGAAATAAGAAAATCATCGCTTAATATCGACTGCTATGAGCAAGAAATTTCTGATTATAATCCATTCTTAGACTCTTCGTTAGGGTGTAAGTTTATACGTGCATTCTAGTTATCTGTTTTTTAGGTCTTCATTTATTTCTAGGTATAATTTTACAGACGAAGCTTGATCAAATTAATTATATTATAATATCATTAAGAATATAAATAGATATCTTTAGTATTTTAATTATAAATTAAAATGGAAGGAATGCAATAATCGATTGGTGACCAAGCAGTATTTTAATTACTACCAAATGATGTGGGACAGATTACATATGCATATAAAGAAGGTGACTCTCCTCTTGAAATAATAGGACTTTATTCTTTGTCATGCAAGTTCGTAGAAGGACAGGATTTATTAGAATGGAAAGGTACCATTTTTGAGTTTCTTGTTTCTCATGATGATAATGCAACTGAGCTTCTTCTCTGCTATTTTGATAAACTTATAGAAAGCCCAGATTTATGAAATGAGGACTTCTTCAAAATCTTGATGCGAGCACTTCACGCTATTTTCATCAACAAACTTGATTAGCCGCTAAATGAAGTCTTATAGTAAAGCGAGCTTGAACTTAACCAACTTGCAATTCTACCTTTTAAAAATGCTCTTTCAAACAAAAAGTTAAATAACACTTCATTTCAGAATATTAAAATTGTGAAAATCTCTAAGAATATACTAAATACCAAGATCACTGATTTAAAATACATACGCTTTGACCATAATGCTGATTACTTCAAAGCTTATGAAAAAGACAATAATTTAAATGAGAATTTATTCAATTCATGACTCGTAAAGTAAAAAGAAATATGTTAAGCAAATGTAGAATTCGTCAATCATATAATATGAACAGCTTAGAATAAGAAAAGGACTAGCAAGAGTAGCAAGAATAAGATACTAAAATCAAGATGAATGTCGAAATCAATTTAAATATTGAGGGTTAATATCACAATGAAGAAGGGAACGATATTCAAAACTTCTAGAATAATGATAATTTGAATGCCTATAAAATCAACTAAAAGGATCTTCTTAATCAATCTATCGAACAAGATTAATATGCTTCTAATTTAGTATCTTCAATAATGAATTAAAATCCTAATAACAATCAAAATCGAAAATTCAAACTAATTTAGCATTGATTGATTCTGATGATAATGAAGTTGATTATTAGGATATTGGTTAAGTTCTGGACACCATGACGCAGGTCACTTACAAATAACCTAAACTTCTGAATAAAGATACCCATGCAATTTAAGTTTATTTAGAGGATTAACTCCTCGATTATCAAACTCTAATCAATAAATTAAGAGTGAATCCGCTCACTTATAAATAACAAGCAGATTCCTGTTAATAACTTTTAAAAATGTTCTAGGAAAAGCTGAACGAATTCATAAAACAAAATATTGGCTTGCCACCGCTACAATCAAAAACACTAACATGGCTGTAAACAATGTGTTCAATATAGATTTGGTCGATTAGGAAAGAATAGAAAAGTAAAAAAAATATAGGACTGCTTCTAAAAAGCGATCATTATCTGAAAGAAACAAAAAGCAGTCAATAACTTACGAAGAGAAGATTATTTAATAAAATAAGGGTCTTGTTTCAGATGAAATTTATTTCTAAAAAAGAGAATCGGGTGCAGCTATTGAAATAGATCCCGATAGCTATAAACTAACGAGCAAGGATTCAATTACAAAAGCTTCAAAGCTTAAAGCTTAAACTAAAAATTATGATCGTCTTGAAATAAAAGCTTAAAAGAAATTATCCTTGAATTACAAAGCAAATATATTAGCTGATAGATTATGATAGTACATTACACCAATTTGAAATACGTGATTTTCCTACTCCGTAATTCTCTGAATCTGAGACATTACATTTAATGGGCACTCTGGATTACGCTATCAACTTCAATAAATATATTAATGAACATCGTGATGTAGATAAGAAGGAAATGTTCACCGGCTCACCATTCTTCGACTGTAACTAACATCGCCTTATGCATACCTCTTTTAGGCATTAAATATCTAAATAGAGTAAATTGACCAAATTTTTCTAGCATAGAAATTATCATTAGGCTTTCAATTCAGATTACGTTTTCAAGCCTTAGATACATAAGAACCCCTAGAATTATTCATACCCCAATGAACTTCTTGGACTGTTAAATATACTCTGTAATGGACCGGTTTATAATGATTTAAGAGCGACTTTCATGCTCTTAGCCGCATTTTATTATTCAAAGCCTGAAGATATAACCAGTGAGTGTTTTTTAAACCCACTGGTTTTTCCACTATGCTAAGTACTTCAATCCTTAGTCTTCAATTTCAAACTTCAACCGTTTAAAGTAATTAGGATATTGGAAAAATATACAGAAGAATAGAATTTGGAGATGTTTCCTTCAATCTATAAACTTCATTACTGCAATAGGGATAATTTTTGTGATTACGTATTCGGAGAGAATTCAATCATTGTGGAGCTCATTTACTTTTACAGTGATAATCCTATCCCTAGATCACAATTCGCCGTTGTAAGAGAAAATGAAGATTATTATCTAGTGGCCATGTCGATGAGGAGAGGAATTATACTGATACCCTAAAGACTTGAAGTAGTTAAAGGTAAAGAAGAGCAAATAATTGAAAACCTTATGATGAGTTATTTGCAAGTGAAGAATTCGATATAGGCCTCAGCAAGCCGTATATGATAAGGTTCTACTCAGTGTAACTCTAGGATTAAGAGCCTCCTTAAACTATCTATTAAATTCCTGCGGATTGCTAGTATAGACTAAGAGACTTTTATGTCAATTCTTTAGTTGGTAAATATACAAAGCCTTAACTTTTTATAGTTATAACTTTCAAGAGTTAGATTATTGTGTAGCAGATATCAGAAGAGGAGAAAAGTATATGATGATACTTATTGACACTATGGCAACCCCAAAGTTAGACAGTTATTCATATTATGAGGATACTCAATATAAATACAACTAAATTAAGCCCGAAAATAGAGATAATGTACAAAGTTTCAGGAATTTTGCCAAAAAACTCAATGGGTAATAGCTAAGTAAGTATTTGTGTTTAACTTCCTATAGAAACTTAATGGGAAAAAGTGCAAAAATATATTGATTACTATTCTCAAGATTATAGTTTAGCATACTGTCTGGACTCAATGATATAATCAGTTCAAATTATGAAAGAATTCAATAAAACATTTGAAGGAAAGAAAACCAACGAGTCTAAGGCTATAGAATCTCTACTTATACAGATATAAAAAACTCTCCGTTAAACCCTTCTTAAAATTGTTCCCTTAAGTATTCGAGTCTATATAATCATTGTAAGTTATTGAATTTCCTAACTTTGTGTATAGAAAAGAAAAATTAAATAAGATAGAATACAACCAAGTTAAAGAGGATATTCAACTGAATTATGAAATACCATTTGACTTACGATACAATATTCTCAATGATTTACTTTGTACTTCAGAGAGATCATTCAATTCAGTAACATCTTATTTGCTAGACTATTCCAGAACTAAAGACAGTTTTACTGAAGATATAATTGATGATGTTGACAAGAGGAAATAATAGTTTGAACAAAATAAAAAAACTGAAAGTTTCCATCAAAGTTATAAGATCCTTACCATAATTACAAGTACTTGCGCCTGTTTGAGAAATTAACTAAATTGAGGCCTTTGGACAATAGTGCACTCAAAACCTTAAATTATCGACCTTATGATGACTACTGTGTAGTAAAATTAGAGACTTTTCCTGTAAGCTCTCAGGAACTGAAAAAATGTTACAGCGGCAGCGTGCATAAGTTCAGCATCTCTAATATGGACCAGCTTTGTTTAACAGTTCAATAATAATACTAATGGAATACTCACAAGCAACTAAAGTAGGAAAACAGCCTGAGCGAATATAATATATTGGGGAAAAGATAGAGATAGCTTTCACTCACATATGCGCATAATGATAATGACCTACTCACTCCATAAAGGAATCGGGTTGATGGTAGCTACACTTTGTAAAATCAATAAAGCTTTTCAGATTCTCAAAGAAAAAGAGATACAAAGCTAAGTTTAAAGCAGCTAAACTAAAGCCAACTTGCAAGCAAATAAACTCTCCAGAACTTGTCATAGATAAAAAGTGGACAGGACTCCTCTTCCTCCTCTCTAAAGAAACATTGTGGTGGAGGGATTATGAGTCAGACACCAAAATACAACATTTCTCCATAACAACAATTTAACACGGGTACTTCTTAAATGAATCAATTCTAATCAAACAGTCTTTAACTCACTCCAACTTAAATATAATAGAATCAATCATAAGTTGACCCTTTAAAAAAACACAAGACCTAGACGCTATTTAAGAATAAGAACAAAGCAGGCAAGAAGGTGCAACAGAATAATTAACAGAATGATCCTGTGACTAATAAACAGAAAAAGAATAAATTTATTTAATAGACGTTAGGCACCAACACTAAACAAAAAGACCAGCTCATTGATCAAAATGATCCCTCAAATAGAACCATCGATTAACTTCAGCAAATTGAAGGAGGTGGTTTTGCAACTGACACAAGAGATCAGAAGCAGCACTAAGAGGACTCAGGCAATTAATAAGAGATTGATAATGATGATGACGAAGTAGGAGAAGATTAAAACGATAGAAGAGAAGATTATGACGAAGAATAAAGTGAAGACGTGTATGAACCAAATATATTTAAACTACAAACTACTAAAAAGTTTAAAGAGAGCGATGCAAGCAATCCCAGGGAGCACTGTGATTTTGAGAAAGGCAGCAATTTCACTACATAATCTCCAATGTTTCCTATTTAATGGAATTTATAAACAACCTATACAAAATCAAGTAAAACTATTCCTAGGTCACCAAGACCAAAAATAGAACTTGTAATATAGAAATTATGGTGGAAGTCAACTTTTCCATAATATAACTGATAATTAATAATTCAATGACTTTGATATCTAAGCAGGAAATGGTCTGGGCCTTAATGATAACAATTCTGAAACTGATGAAGTCAAAAACAAGAATTAGACGTTGGCACATTCAACTGCAACAACCTTGTCTCACAAAGGAACACCCAAGAAACCTTAGTCTCAAAACAGAACTTCATAATAAAATATGAATCAATCTTAGAAAAATCCTACTAACTCCAACCAAGCTAATTTCAATCCAGTAATTTGAAAGGCGTCTAAAAGCTTTATGAAGATAATATCCACAAGTATTTCCCAAGTTTAAGTATATTTGTAGCAAGAATGATTATTTAGTTTTTATAAAAAGTTTTAAATCAACTCACTGCACTCTCCTCCCTAATTTTCTCTTATATTAATTCTCTCCTCTCTATTTAATTTTCACTAGTTTTATCCCAGTTTTAAAAATCCTGGTTTTATTAAGATATTATTAAATTTATTGGATTATTGCCCTATAAATTGCCAGTTTTAAGTGCCTACTATAAATTTAATTTAAGTTTGTAACAAACTTCTCTACCTAAATAATTTAAAAACTATAAGCCCAGCTCTCTTCTAACCCAATTTTCTTCATCTGCCCTTGTTTACCCTACCAACTCAAGATTTCTCTAAGTTCTGGTTTCTAACCTTAAGCCCAGCTAATCGGCTTGAGGACAAATTTTACGTTTTCAAAGGCCAAACTAGACTTTTAGTCATTTTAAGTACCTTAACAACTTGATGTACTAAAATGAAAATTTTGGCAGCATTTCAGGTTTTACTGGTCGTTCAATAATTTTTAAAAAAATTCAGCTATCAGCTTATATTACCTACCTATATCCCTAATTGACCTAAAAGTTGGCTTAAGCCCAGTAGTTGTAGTTAAAAAGTAAAAAATCAAAAACGCTGGAGATTTACTAAGTTTACTAAGTTTTTAGAAGCTAACAGCTATTTAATTAAAATCAAGTCTAAGTTAAAAAATCTAAGTGATGTTTGTTACACAAAC
>ARYC01020772.1:0-10381 GCA_000711775.1 Oxytricha trifallax
TTTCCCAAATCAAATGTATTCCTACAATAATAAGAAAATTTTTGCAGATTATTTTTAAGCATAGCTAGAAATTACTTAAATTTTTGTTGAAAAGTGAGATTTTATTCATATGACTTTGCATTTGTAATTTATATTATATAATATTATAACACTAGTAAATTTTTATTTCTTTTGCTAGACTTGATAAAGATTTTTCAAAATTAAATTCTGATAAAAAAGTTAGTGCCATAAATTCCCGAATTTCAATAAGAGACTCATGAATCTCCTCAGGATTCAAAACAACTATTCAGTAATATTGTTCAAATTTGTAAGTTAACTTCTAATTAATTAAACTTTTGCTAAGATGTAGGATAGTGATGACAGAGGACATTACTTTGGAGAAATCTAATAAAAAATTAAAATCAATAAAGAGTTTAATTCCCCTATTCAGATTTATTAGTAATCCTCTACAATTATAACATTTGTAGAGGGGTACTATCTCCCCTCAGATCAGCAAATTACTAAAAGATTCTTGAAGGATTTTATTGCTGGGTAACAAAGCTTACTTAAAAGCGCAGACGTTAGACTTTTAATGTGCCTCGCTATAAAGAGCTCTCAGATTAATCGGCAAAATAACTTATCAAGAAGCATGAGAAAGAAGAGGTGGACGATGGCATGTGGCTGAAGTCTACTAAGACTGAAAAAATACACTGCGATGGGGCTTTTACACTACATGCTGCTTTGAAAAATTTTGCATAACTAAAAGGAGATGTTAAAGACATTGTGCCCAATCATAGAGCTAAAAACGTAGTTATCGCTCAAGTAAGAGAGTACTCCAAAAAAATAAACGAGATATATAGCTTCGCATAGAAAAAGTGTCCTGACAATCTGAACCGAGAAATTTACGCAAAAGATTATAACATAAGGCCAGGTTAGACATAATTTGATAACGAGCTTCAGGAAAATAATAATTGATAATAATGTAATTAAATAATTAAAGCCTTCTTCATCTTATTTATGTATTGCTTATAATTTTGTAAGAATTTTTCATGATGGACACCCCTGATAGGCTGATCTCAATTTTCATTCACCTAACTCTAAGATTAAACATAGCATAGTATCTCTTCATGTTATTTAATACTTTTGAAATATAAGGAAAACTGGTTCTCCTTATAGTTTCATAGCTAGATAGTTCATTATCAGCATGCCATCACGTCTGAAAATTATATTTATAATTAATACAAAATAAAGAAAAATCTAAATATATATTACAAAAATTATAAAAAATAATTATAATATTTAATAAGAAATAAAATAGCCATTTTGTAAAACATATAACTAGATTTATAAATAGCAATCTCAGTATCTACTGATTTATCCTCATCAAATATTCAGTTAAAAATATATATATTATAAAAATAAAAATAAAAGTTAGCATGTGGAATATATTACAGTTTAATTTGAACTCCAAAAGACGATAGTGAAATGTTAAATGCAAATTATATTTAAATCAATAATTTTGTAAATATTTGTAACTCATTTTAATCACTCAGTATAAAATTTAAATATAGTATTGTTTATAATAAGAATCAATTTGCTATATAAAATATTTTGATATTATTATTATGTTTAATCAAATTTTATACCCAACAGTAATATAGTGAAAATCAATTTTAAAGCCTTACAAAAAATGATGGAATCCCACTTGCTATCTATAACAGCTGTCACCATATATAAAATGGCTCAAGAGATGTAGCATAACCTTCATTAAGCGTCGTCGTTTAGCTGAGTCCTTACTATGCTTGCTGGAGAACATCTTAAACGAACAAGATTCTATGAAGAGCATCTTTTATATCCTGTCCACTTTCTAGGAACCTTAAATTATCGAGCACCATCAACATACAATTAATCAGCAATTATCCGATAATCTTAAATTACGATATCTCAACTGTTTAATTCCCCTTAACTTTAAATATTAAGCAATAAAGATTAAATCCCTTGTAATAAAGATTATAAAAGGAATTCCTGATAAGCAAAAATAAATCCTCCTATTTCAGCCCAAAAATTGTAAGTATAAAAGAATTACAATATATATAATGACTGCAAATGCTTAAAGTGACAATAAACGAAGAATTATATAAGACAGGAGAAATAAAATATAAGAAATTTTTAGCTAGATCAAATCAATAAACATATATAGGAACTTGATTAATATTACGAAGAAACTTTAATCATAAAATGGAAGAACAACTACTCTTGCAGCTTTACTATTCATCCATTAATCTATAAAGATGCCACCTTCATTCTAATAAAATTTGTGAGTTCAATTTTCTAGTTTACTTTGTGAAGGTTCTGTTCAACTCAGTCACCGCTCTAACCAATTTCAACAAATAATATATATAATATTCAAATGTTTTTGTGAGAGACACTATATTCAATCTTAAATTATTTTTATCCAAAGCAATTTATCTTCTTAAAAATTATAAACTGTGAATGATTAAAACCACAGCACATAAGCTTTACAAGGGGAATATTTCATCCATATATTTTATTGAGAAAATTACCTATCAAAATAAACTCTCTGAAAATATAACTTTGCCTCTAAAAATTCACACTATTTTCAATCGTAATACTTTTTATTGCAATATTAATCTAGTATATTTAAAATGGGGAATTGTAAAAATAAAATTCAAATTCAAATTATACTAAAACAAACAGCCTAAAATTTGCAAGGGGTTTAAATAGAATTTGATATAGTAAGTATCCAAAAATGTCTGTATAAAATCGCCGTTACTATGCACCAACTTCAACAAAAAGTTGGAAAGTTCGAATCCTGCTTTGGAAATTCTTTTATTTTTAGTTCCAATATTATTTTTTGTTTATTTTAAAACAAAAATAAAAGAATTTCCAAAGCAGATTCGAACTTTCCAACTTTTTGTTGAAGTTGATGTATAGTAACGGCCATTTTATACAGACATTTTTAGATACTTACCATATCAAGTTCTATTTAAACCCCTTGCAAATTTTAAGCTGTTTGTTTTAGTATAATTTGAATTTGAATTTTATTTTTACAATTCCCCATTTTAAATATACTAGATTAATATTGCAATCAACATCTTTAATTCAACAGAGTTTTAAAAACTACAATACATTCATGAAGAAAATTACTTGAAGGATTTATATTTAGAAGAAGTCGCAATAGATCTAGCAACAAAACAATCATCTTTTTACAATAAATCCCATAAGTAGTATTAGCATGAGCTCTTTTTGAATAGATTAAGTCATATTATCGTTAAGAGCATTTACAGTAAACATGAATAGACTGCAAGTATAATGATGGATATATTTTGAATAAAAAATCAAAGATTCAAGTGTATCAAAAGTTATATGGGCCAAGGAGTCCCAATCAAGAGTGAATATTTTTAATTGTATGCTTTTTACCTTTCTTTTAAGGAAGTAAGAATTTTCCTTGTTAAGCTATTAGATGGAATAAATCTTGAGAACTTTAATTGAGCTTCAGTAAGCAAGATCATTTAACTTAGTTCCTAATTTACAATGTTTCTTGACTCTTAGTTTATAATAGAAATTATTCTTATGACTGTATGCCTAACATATCATAATCAATGTTGTGATGTTTCTTCATTATTTCATGCTTTTAAAGATAAAAAATTAAGAATTTTGTTTTTGTGATTATTTTCATATTTTTTTATTTTTCACAACCTATGTATTCTCATCAATTCCATTCTCACTTTATTTTTACTATAAACATTTTAACCTATTATTTAATTTCAACTCTTTATAATTATTTATTTTCTGTACAATTTGATAGTAAATAATTTTTAAAAAAAAGGTTTATAATTTAAATTAATCTCAATCAAATTTGTTTTTTTATTTTTTGTAGAACTATTGATTTAGAGATATGCAGTTATTATATATCGATATTTTTAAGTAATTAATTCAATTTATAAATTATTAATATCTCAAATAAATAATTAATTGGATTTTGTTTTTATATTTGAATAAATTCATTATATAAAATATTAAATTTTTTACAAAATTATTATGCAAAAATAATCACTTAAAAATAATAAATTATTTCAAAAAAATCAAAGATTTTTCATTTAAAAGTTAAATCAAATTTAATTAAGAAGTATTTAAAAGATAAAAATAAATTTATGATGAAAGCTTTCTCATTATTTGTAAGTATTGTAACATTAACAATTAGTAGTTTTTATGTTTATTCATTTATAGAAAGTTTGAAATGTATTATACTCTTGCTCTTTATTTGATCCTAAATTTTCTTGACTTATTCTAAGTAATATTATTTAATGCTCTATTATTCCCCAATAATATTTTTTATATTATTTCAATATTTATATAATAATACATATATAATATTGAAAGGATTTTTTAATATTTTAAATTAAAAACTAATTAGTCAGAAAAATTTAATATTTACTTTTTATAAAATATAATTAGGATAAAATTTACAAAATTAATTATAATATTAAGTACTTAAACATTAAAATTTTATTGTCGCCTTAAATTTATAATATTTTAGATTTAATAATCATCTGGATAAGAGATAATCTCGAAACATTTTTTATGTAAACAATATATCCTCAATATAATGACTATCTAGAAGGTTCAGATTCATCATTTTACAAAAGAATATCAAAAAGAATTTCAATTTTTTATTTCTTTATTTCATTTATGACCATCTTAAAGTTTGTTCTCATCATCCAATTTCACTCATACTTTTTTACATTTCAAATTACTTTTAGTTATCTCTGTTTCCACGTGTGGGTATTTTAGATAATTTTTTGAGAGGGGTCATTAGGTATCAAGGTTCTAAGGTATTTGTTTTGGAGTGAACTTTTGAAGTCACTGAGGTTTCTCTGCTTAAAAAAATATACTTAAATAAAAATAAGATTGAAAGAGAGCAAAAACTTTTTCCCAATGCAAAGCCATAGTCGTCTCATTATCATGCAGTACTGGAATATAGGTTTTCTTTAAGTTCAAAAGTTACTTATAGATTGATTATTGAAAATTTTTAATTTAACATTTAAAACTCGGAGTATTGCTAGAAGTAAGGTGCGAAATTTTATAATAAAAACTAGGCAAGCGAACCATTCAAGTAAAATGATGTATTCCTGGGAGGTGTAATGTTTGACTTAATCAAATACTAGGATAAAAGAGTTAATTAACCTTCTCTTTTCGCAGATTCTCCTATATCATTTAGGCAATTCACATGTCATTTTGTTGTGACTTCATGCACACTAACAAGCAAATGATTTAAGTTGCTTTCAATGCTGAATTCCTTTGTTGATAATTTCTTTTTCCCAAAATTTATGGAATGTTAGTTAGCATTTGCTATCTATCATATGTATAATTGATCAGATTTTCGATTATAATTTACTATCGTTTATCAATCAATTAAAGTATTTATGATACACTCAACTGCTAGGTGTGAGTTATATGAAAATTTAACCCTTAATTTTCAAATCCTCTCTCATATTTCCAAATTTTTATTTGATTTTCATCACCTCTTGGGTTTTACTCAGTATTATATGAATTTAAGTTAATTAATGGAGTTTCTAAATTAATAAGACAAAACAGATCGATAAAGTAATAGAAAATTTTATATTTAAATTATTATCTTGATCAAATTAATTGTCACAAAAAATTAATTAAATTAAAAAAAATTAACAATTAATAAAAAGTTACAAAAGATTATAATTTCGATGTTATTAATGAGAATAATAATTTTAATGTAGAAGAAGAAATCAGAGATTAAAATAGTAAAGAAAAATATGATTTTATAAATCTTAAGTATAATTCAACTTGAGCCATTTATATAATTATTTACGTTAATATTAAAATTTATGATTTTAAACTATTTTAGATCTTTTGGCTAAATAAATTTAAATATTTATATAAATGAATTGAGTCGAATTGTCCATTTTTAATTATGTTCTTTTAATTCAAAATGCCATAACAACTATCTTAATATGTAAATGGCATCTTTTTCTTGCAAAAACCCCAAGTATTGCCGTTTCTAAACAGTCGCTCAAATTATTAGTGCATTTTACAAATGCACTAAAGATCAAGCCATATATGAAAGTATAAGCATGTGAAATATAATTACTTTCAGAGTTAAATATTACTTTAAAGCATTTATACCATCTTATAACTACTTTACTTTTTAGTTTATAATTATTCAATATAGAAAAGCATCTGTGACAGAAATAACGAAATAACTATTTTATATTTAGTGTTTGGATACAGTTAATGTTAGAATTATAATTTTAATTTCTAATTAAAGCAATTAACATTCTTAACTATTAATATTATAGTTTTGTTATCTTCTGTTTTAATAACTCTTACTTCAATAAATATAGGCTTACTTGATAAATTAACAGGCTAACTAATTTAATCTATAATAATAATTTAATGGCTTTTATTTGAAGATAAACAATTAACGAATTCAAATATAAATATAACTTTTGTATTGAATTTTAAACTTCAAACTTCCGACTTCTATCTTTTTTGCGTCATTTAAATTTGTGGTTTAAATTTATTTTTCAATTAACTACGGTAGTCTTTTGCAAAATATTAGAAAACACAAGCATTGTAAGATTATAATGATAAAAATGTAAATATCTGAGAATTTTTATGTTAAGATAAACTATTAGTATTTAAAGTATATAGTTATATTTTACTTAATAAATAAAAGTCTAACATATTTCATATTTTGTGAACTCTTAAAGTAATTTGTTAGATTTGTATTTGTGGATTATGAATCATTAATTTTAAATTAATTTATTGATAATTTTTAAGAGTAAAAAAAATCAGTTTACAATTCGTAAATTCTTAATCATCATTATCCAATTTTCTTTTAATTATCGAGCTAACTAATAATAAAATTAGTATTGAATTAAAATCTTGTAAAATTGTGAAAAATTAAGTCTAGCTGTATCCTTTGCCTCTAGTATGAATTTTTATTTTACCAAGGAATTCTATAATTATGTATAATTATAAATAAGTTATTGTAATTATCTCAGTGATTGCTCCTTCGATGCCAAATATAAGTAAAATTGGAAGTATGTTAATTAAGCTATTTTCTATTTAAAAACATTTTAGAGTATAATAAAACCAAATATAAATGCAATTATTATATTTAGAAGATATAAAATGGCTTTAAAATATTTTAAGCTAAATGATATAAAAATTAATTAACTTATAAGAGCAATATTTATATAAAAAACAATAATTATATAAAATAATAATATTTATGTATAATTATCCATAATTATATTTACTTGCCCATCACATTTTCGCTTATAAATTTAAATGCATTATTATTCATAGAATTATTGATAATATTATTTATTTATACTTTATTTTGTCTATTTTTTTATCTAGTTTCCAATTCAGCATATATCCATAATAATTCATCATACTTTGTAAGTAATGTGAATTAAAAGGTTCTGTATATTATAACTATTTTGTATTTTTGTTTGCCATTTCATGCCACCCATTGTATTGAATAACAAATGAAAAATTAAAATTGAGAATTATATAGGCCAACAAATTGGAAAATGGAGAACAGTAGATTCTTGATAAATCCTAGGAGATTGATAGCATTTTTATTCTTATCAGTAGACAAAGCAGCATGAAATACTGCAAAAGCTAGATAATACTGAGAATTAATAAGAAGGCAAGAATGGTGAAAGTAAAGGCCCATTGATCAATTAAGACACGAAGATTATGAAAATGAACAATTAAATAAAATATTATTTTGATTGGCGCTTAATTATAATGTTTGGACTAGATATTAAAACTATTGGTTCGATTAATTGCCCTTTTGAAAATAATTTATTCAAAGTGTAAATTTGATTTTAACCTAATTATTTTTAATTTCAGCTAATAACAATCATTTCTAATTTAATTGATCTTAATTTATCGATGAGTTTTATATGAAACCACGAGTAATATCGGAGGTTTGACAGTTATTCAAAAGTACCTATACCAAATCAGCTTCTGGAATATCAAGAGCAAGAAGAACAGGATAAGCAAGATCGAAATCAATTTAATGGAGAGGAGAGTGGGCTCATGATAATTTTAATGGCAAAGCCGTATTAAATAAAGTTACTATGTAAACCAATCTTTCAGATATTCACGAAAAGTTGGGAAATTTGCTGAAAAACTACCTTGCATTCAATTTATAAGCTGGCTAAATGGGGATGGATATTAAAAAATCAATTATCAATATTAGAAAAGAAGATTTCGAAGAACAAACGGATAATACTGGCTATTTGCCATCGCTTTGGAAAGGATAAAGGATTTGAGACAACTTACTAACTAATTCAAATGGGTACTGGACGAGATTGTTCTGTATAACGGGGTTAGTATAAAAAAATTACCAAGATAAAAAGAACATGGAGTTTGATCACATTGAATTGTATAGATCATAAGCAGTAGGTTATCTTTACTAAAAGATTTAATGGGAATGAATAAGTTTATTTTTGGTTTTCAAGTTATTCAGGGGAGAGTCACAGAAATTCATGATATTACTTGGAATTAAGCAAATCCAATAAATTTTGGGTCCTAAGAAGAGTCAACACCGGAACGCAACATTTTTTGTTTTGTGCATTCTTTTGAATTAACTCATTTTGTACTTTTCTCTTAACTAATCATTAAACTCAAAAATGCAGCATTCAAATATAATATGTATAAAATTTTATTTCTTGTGTATTTATAAATTCTAATTTTTATATATCATATAGTTAATATATAAAATTTTAAAAAAAATAAAAAAAATATAAAAAATAAGTGTAATTATATTTGGGTCAATAAAAGAATATTTTGACAATTATCGAATATCTATTATCATCAATTGATTTTGAGTTGTATTTTCATTTCTTAAAACTAACTTTTTTTTATTTAATTGCACTAAGCTTAAGGATTAAACATTTAATTTAGAATCTTCAAAGTTTACATTTAATACAATTCTCTTTATTGTAACTCTTGTAGATCTATATTTTGGGCGTCGGGAAAGAGGGATAAGAAACTCTAAATAATAAATTGTATAAATGTAACAAACTATGTAAAGCAATCAAGAATTAGTATTTATTTATAACTTAAGGTTTTTATGTTAAAATGAAATAATCAAGTCTTTCCACAAAAAAATATCAACAGTTTTTATAGAATGAAAAATTATTATTTCACTTTTTAATGAAACTTCGACCATATATTTTCTTAGAAAGACCCAACAATATAATGATTGCTTGGATTTTTAATAATAAATGTATAAACCTTTTTCAATGAATAAATTAATATGTTAAATCTTAAAAAATTTGAGACATAGTAGCTAAATGCACATTAAAGAGTTTTAATTAAATCATTATACTAAATCTCTTGAGTAAAAGTGTGAGTAACAACTGAGCAAATCCACAAAATTAATTATTAGATGCAAGAAAAACGGGAAGAATAGCGAGACCGAAGCATATTCAGAACTTATTAAATTATAGACGAGGGCAATCTAAAAATTCATTTTAAAATATAATTAAACCATTGAATTAGGACAATCTCAATAAGAAAGAGGATGTGAGACAATTAGGTTAGAAGCATCAATCAGTAACAAGGAGTTAGAAAACTATATTAAGTAATGAATTAACAATTGAAAAAAATTTAGTTTACGCTTTATTTTAGTAGGCTGTTTATTTATGCTTATCTAATTTTATTTTCCATTTTCAAATAAAATTTATTATATAAACCTTCAAATAACAGAGTGTATAATTATGACAGTAAAAAGAATTATTTGATTAAATTATTGATTTATAGTAAACAAATTTTTATTTTAAGTATTTAAATCTATTAAATATTGTTAATAAGTTAATTTTACAATATCAAACTAATATTTTTATTTATATTTAATAGTGATATAATTAAGATTTCTCGTAGTGAGAAAAGTTTCTAAAGTCGTAAAGTATCTTAAATTGTTAGCTATCCTACTTCTATTGGCTTTTCAACTTCAGATATGGCAAAGTTATTAAAAAACATATAACTATTTACAATCCCAATTTCAATAAATCATTATATTTATACTTTTAAATATGTCTGCAAATTTATCCTTATATTACTAATAATAAATTAGAAAGGGAATTGCTAGGTGGTACTAACCACTTGGGACATTCTAATAGAGCTTTCTACTACACTAAGGCCTATCGAGGGCAGGTAGGAGTTTGCTTGGTGCAACGCATGAGGGACCAGTCGGCGGGGTTCAATCTGTCAGCGTAAACTCCTCGTGTGAGTTGGATCCTAAGATTTCCTTGCATTAGATGAGTCTACTGGCTTGAGTTCAGTTTGCTAGCTAATAGGGAGCAGGATGAAGGTATCG
>ARYC01020774.1:0-51346 GCA_000711775.1 Oxytricha trifallax
TTTATGTTAAGATAAACTATTAGTATTTAAAGTATATAGTTATATTTTACTTAATAAATAAAAGTCTAACATATTTCATATTTTGTGAACTCTTAAAGTAATTTGTTAGATTTGTATTTGTGGATTATGAATCATTAATTTTAAATTAATTTATTGATAATTTTTAAGAGTAAAAAAAATCAGTTTACAATTCGTAAATTCTTAATCATCATTATCCAATTTTCTTTTAATTATCGAGCTAACTAATAATAAAATTAGTATTGAATTAAAATCTTGTAAAATTGTGAAAAATTAAGTCTAGCTGTATCCTTTGCCTCTAGTATGAATTTTTATTTTACCAAGGAATTCTATAATTATGTATAATTATAAATAAGTTATTGTAATTATCTCAGTGATTGCTCCTTCGATGCCAAATATAAGTAAAATTGGAAGTATGTTAATTAAGCTATTTTCTATTTAAAAACATTTTAGAGTATAATAAAACCAAATATAAATGCAATTATTATATTTAGAAGATATAAAATGGCTTTAAAATATTTTAAGCTAAATGATATAAAAATTAATTAACTTATAAGAGCAATATTTATATAAAAAACAATAATTATATAAAATAATAATATTTATGTATAATTATCCATAATTATATTTACTTGCCCATCACATTTTCGCTTATAAATTTAAATGCATTATTATTCATAGAATTATTGATAATATTATTTATTTATACTTTATTTTGTCTATTTTTTTATCTAGTTTCCAATTCAGCATATATCCATAATAATTCATCATACTTTGTAAGTAATGTGAATTAAAAGGTTCTGTATATTATAACTATTTTGTATTTTTGTTTGCCATTTCATGCCACCCATTGTATTGAATAACAAATGAAAAATTAAAATTGAGAATTATATAGGCCAACAAATTGGAAAATGGAGAACAGTAGATTCTTGATAAATCCTAGGAGATTGATAGCATTTTTATTCTTATCAGTAGACAAAGCAGCATGAAATACTGCAAAAGCTAGATAATACTGAGAATTAATAAGAAGGCAAGAATGGTGAAAGTAAAGGCCCATTGATCAATTAAGACACGAAGATTATGAAAATGAACAATTAAATAAAATATTATTTTGATTGGCGCTTAATTATAATGTTTGGACTAGATATTAAAACTATTGGTTCGATTAATTGCCCTTTTGAAAATAATTTATTCAAAGTGTAAATTTGATTTTAACCTAATTATTTTTAATTTCAGCTAATAACAATCATTTCTAATTTAATTGATCTTAATTTATCGATGAGTTTTATATGAAACCACGAGTAATATCGGAGGTTTGACAGTTATTCAAAAGTACCTATACCAAATCAGCTTCTGGAATATCAAGAGCAAGAAGAACAGGATAAGCAAGATCGAAATCAATTTAATGGAGAGGAGAGTGGGCTCATGATAATTTTAATGGCAAAGCCGTATTAAATAAAGTTACTATGTAAACCAATCTTTCAGATATTCACGAAAAGTTGGGAAATTTGCTGAAAAACTACCTTGCATTCAATTTATAAGCTGGCTAAATGGGGATGGATATTAAAAAATCAATTATCAATATTAGAAAAGAAGATTTCGAAGAACAAACGGATAATACTGGCTATTTGCCATCGCTTTGGAAAGGATAAAGGATTTGAGACAACTTACTAACTAATTCAAATGGGTACTGGACGAGATTGTTCTGTATAACGGGGTTAGTATAAAAAAATTACCAAGATAAAAAGAACATGGAGTTTGATCACATTGAATTGTATAGATCATAAGCAGTAGGTTATCTTTACTAAAAGATTTAATGGGAATGAATAAGTTTATTTTTGGTTTTCAAGTTATTCAGGGGAGAGTCACAGAAATTCATGATATTACTTGGAATTAAGCAAATCCAATAAATTTTGGGTCCTAAGAAGAGTCAACACCGGAACGCAACATTTTTTGTTTTGTGCATTCTTTTGAATTAACTCATTTTGTACTTTTCTCTTAACTAATCATTAAACTCAAAAATGCAGCATTCAAATATAATATGTATAAAATTTTATTTCTTGTGTATTTATAAATTCTAATTTTTATTCTTAGTTTAATAAAATTTCATATACACACGCTCGCTCCACTCACTCACTTCTCCGCCTCACTACCCACGACTCACTTTTGACAATTATCGAATATCTATTATCATCAATTGATTTTGAGTTGTATTTTCATTTCTTAAAACTAACTTTTTTTTATTTAATTGCACTAAGCTTAAGGATTAAACATTTAATTTAGAATCTTCAAAGTTTACATTTAATACAATTCTCTTTATTGTAACTCTTGTAGATCTATATTTTGGGCGTCGGGAAAGAGGGATAAGAAACTCTAAATAATAAATTGTATAAATGTAACAAACTATGTAAAGCAATCAAGAATTAGTATTTATTTATAACTTAAGGTTTTTATGTTAAAATGAAATAATCAAGTCTTTCCACAAAAAAATATCAACAGTTTTTATAGAATGAAAAATTATTATTTCACTTTTTAATGAAACTTCGACCATATATTTTCTTAGAAAGACCCAACAATATAATGATTCTGGTGTTTTAAAATATGTTAAACTCAATGAAATAAATTAATATGTTAAATCTTAAAAAATTTGAGACATAGTAGCTAAATGCACATTAAAGAGTTTTAATTAAATCATTATACTAAATCTCTTGAGTAAAAGTGTGAGTAACAACTGAGCAAATCCACAAAATTAATTATTAGATGCAAGAAAAACGGGAAGAATAGCGAGACCGAAGCATATTCAGAACTTATTAAATTATAGACGAGGGCAATCTAAAAATTCATTTTAAAATATAATTAAACCATTGAATTAGGACAATCTCAATAAGAAAGAGGATGTGAGACAATTAGGTTAGAAGCATCAATCAGTAACAAGGAGTTAGAAAACTATATTAAGTAATGAATTAACAATTGAAAAAAATTTAGTTTACGCTTTATTTTAGTAGGCTGTTTATTTATGCTTATCTAATTTTATTTTCCATTTTCAAATAAAATTTATTATATAAACCTTCAAATAACAGAGTGTATAATTATGACAGTAAAAAGAATTATTTGATTAAATTATTGATTTATAGTAAACAAATTTTTATTTTAAGTATTTAAATCTATTAAATATTGTTAATAAGTTAATTTTACAATATCAAACTAATATTTTTATTTATATTTAATAGTGATATAATTAAGATTTCTCGTAGTGAGAAAAGTTTCTAAAGTCGTAAAGTATCTTAAATTGTTAGCTATCCTACTTCTATTGGCTTTTCAACTTCAGATATGGCAAAGTTATTAAAAAACATATAACTATTTACAATCCCAATTTCAATAAATCATTATATTTATACTTTTAAATATGTCTGCAAATTTATCCTTATATTACTAATAATAAATTAGAAAGGGAATTGCTAGGTGGTACTAACCACTTGGGACATTCTAATAGAGCTTTCTACTACACTAAGGCCTATCGAGGGCAGGTAGGAGTTTGCTTGGTGCAACGCATGAGGGACCAGTCGGCGGGGTTCAATCTGTCAGCGTAAACTCCTCGTGTGAGTTGGATCCTAAGATTTCCTTGCATTAGATGAGTCTACTGGCTTGAGTTCAGTTTGCTAGCTAATAGGGAGCAGGATGAAGGTACGCTCTGTCTTCGAAAGTGAGAAGATAGAAACCATTGAAGCCAACGATTATGAGTTTTCTCCAACATCGGGTTAGTATACTAAATCTACCACAGCGAAAGGACAGGGATTACGTTTCCCAGCAGCGGTGGGACCGGTAAGCTTTTTACTCTAGCTTCTGTCATTCTGGTTGAATCCTACGAGCTTTGTCACCAGTTACTCCGGCGACATCTTGATTTAGGAGGAGACTAGGTGATAGCGAGACTGGTTTTTTCGGAATTTTCTACTTCATGACTGCCACGCCACGGAATATGCCGACGTCAACTTATTCAGATATATCTACGTCATGACTAAGATTGATAGTTTTATTTTAGTATTAAACAGTAATATGTTAAAATTTAATTGATTTTAATCAAATTAATTTCTAATGCTTATATCAATTGTTATAAACTATCTAATTATATTTTTATTATAATTTATATGTATAAAATCTAAATATTTTACAAAACTATAGTAAATATGATATTACTCAATTTATATAATGCTTATATTAACCATTAACTTTGAAACATATCAATGGAATTTTTTAAAATTAAATTTGTTCATTTATTCAATTAAGTTAACAATCATTTTAAAATTGCTTAAAATTCTATCTTTTTTACCATTTGAACTTTCTTCAATATAAGGAAGTATTCAGAAAATATTATGCATGAATGGTTATGATTAAATTTTTATTTTATTATTGAAATAATGGGAATAAATGTTAGGAATCGATGGTATAAAAATTATTTTAGTATATTAATGGTGTATATAAAAGTAAATTATTCATAAATGAAGAAATTCTAAACTTAAATTATCTAACAGTCATATATTTGAAGTCATTAAAGTATTTCAAGATAGTTAACTAAAAGATAATTAAAATTGAACAATTAAAAGCAAATGTGAATTTAGTCGCTCTACTAATTACTCCTAGTATTCTTAAATATTACTGCAAAAACAAATTTTATAAATATTAAAAGTTTATATTCAAAAATATTCTGTTAAGTACTTGAAACTGTCTAGTCAACCTTCACTATTAGATAATCCTATTTTTTCGGGAATTGATCTTGAGGTGTAAACCATTTTGCTTTGACTACTAAGACCTATTTTATTGATCCATTTGACTCGAGATTAACACATTTGACTGGAATGTACACTTTAGATAGCTCCATTCTTTATGCTTTTAATTAAATTTATTTTATTATAGAATATTGTAGATTGGCTTATCCTTGGAGTTACCAAAAGGGTGGCAGCTAGTCCCATCAATATTCTTGCTTGTTTGGAGAGCTTTTCATTAGTGACAAGGTTTGCCTGATATTTGGGAATATAAGCAAGTTATTTTCTTTGAGGCGCTAAAACTCTGCCTTCAATCAAATTAAAGTCTTCAAGTGCTAGGCCATATTGCAGTTTTCTCAAATTGTATGAGAATATCGGTTGTTTTAGTTTACTATCATCATAGATTTAATTTTTAAAACTTAAATTAATATTTCAATATTTGTAAAACTACATAAAAATAAATGATTTTTTTTTAAAAAAATAAAACTCAATGCTAAATAAGTATATTTAAAAATTACCACATATTTGAATATAATCTAATAATAAATTTAATATAACATTAAAACTTAACCATAATTTATTTTAATTGCTGAGGTATTTAATTTATATAATAAAATATAATTTTCTTAGATTAAATTCTGATAAATTCATCATTCATCCTTTTTTGAAGATAAAAAGGTATTTATTCATTACGAAATGAAAAATAATTTAATATAAAATGATAAGATTTTGATTATCGACTTCCATAAAATATTTAGTTAATTTGAGTATTACTAACAAAAACGGTGATAAACTATTCTGCATCAGTGTTAGGTAAACTGTAGCTCAATAAGCTGCAAGTCATATCAACGATAGAATTTAGGTTTTATTCTAAGACCCAAGAGGCATTAAAACAAATTATAAATAAAATAACCACAAATATATTTTTAATGATTTAATTATAAGTGTATGCCAATAGGATTGGACGCATAAAAGATGTATAAAAAGTGTGACGAAGACATTTTCAAGCTTCAAATTGATTTTTATTATTTCAATTTCAAGACCGGATTCACCAGATATTTGTGCATTCCGCCTTCTGCTATATGATCTAAACTAGCTGCTTCACAAGACTGCTAGAAATTTCCCACTAATTGCTAGTTAAATTTCCAATTAATTGTAGAGTAAGTAACTAATCAATTTCGTATTAGATTTATACCAATTCTATGAATATTAATTTTTTTCTATAAATATGCCTATTGATTCCTGGGCCAATTTAAATAATTAAGAAAGATAAGTAAATTACAA
Source organism: Oxytricha trifallax (assembly GCA_000711775.1). NCBI lineage: Eukaryota > Ciliophora > Spirotrichea > Sporadotrichida > Oxytrichidae > Oxytricha > Oxytricha trifallax. Next base: position 6,063 of record ARYC01020774.1, read on the forward strand.
TAAATTAAAATGAGCACTTATACAATTTAAAAGTATCAGTATAGAAAATTACATAAATGAAATCCAGAAACAGCTAAATCATCTCTCCATTCTTTGTACTTTGCTCAATCTAGCCAAACCTACTTTGTTGATTCTATCTTTTTCCTATGTCTTTTGAGCTTTCAGTATACTGACGCTGTGTTGGTAAGTATTGCTAAAATATAAAATATTTAGATATGTTTTTTTGTAACTTACAAATTTTAGTGAGTAACCAGCTGCTCCAGCAACACCATCTTTATGTTTTCATTTTCTTTTAATTAATTTCAATTTAATTTATCAATTTCCCATTATAAATTGTAAATACTCAAGGCTTAAGATGCTTGTTTGAGTATCAATCCTAAGTTGGCACCCAAATCTCCAAACAAGATTGTAGCATGATATTACTCGATATGAATATAGTAAGATATTCTAAATCATAGTAGAATTATAAGTAGAAAATTTCTAAAGCAAGATTTTTCATCATTAATTAGTTCAGTATTGTCTTTATCTGGAAAGTGAATCTAAAATGAAAATGAAAGAGGCCATAAAAATATAGTTTGATCTGGTATTTTGAGGAAGTGTGATTTCTAGATAAAAACATGAGGAGTTTATTTAATTAAAAAAATGGTTAGAAACCATTATTTTAGTTCTTTAAATTCTAGCAATAACTTTTTTGGAATAATAACCATTTTCCCTTAATCTTAATAAAGGTGAAAATGTATGACATTTTATTTATATAATTACAAGGTTGAACAAAAATATTAGAATATATAAAAAAGGTATTAAAACGTTGAGAAAATATTGTAATCTTAGCTAGCATTCCTTGAATATATTTAGAAGAAAAAAAACATATTTAATTTTTTCTGCATAGGACCATACATTAATGTTACATTAATTTAGGAAAATGAAATACCAAGTTTCTATTTAAAATATTTGTTTAAAATTCTACACTCTTTCTTTGAAACCAACGGGTTTCATTATTATTGAAATCAAGTGAAAATACTATTATTAATATGTAGCATATCTTTAGTAATTATTTTAATTTATGAGATTCTTTCTCTTCATTCCATTCAACACAATAACATGGAAATTAAATTTGCAAAGACATAACAATATAATAATATAAAGAAATACTAATATATATATTTATATATGTACTCATGCTTCATAGTTTAGTTGAGCCAATTATAACAGTTGCTGATTCACATATTTTTTCTGCCCTTATATTTTATGATGCAAGCTTGAAGGAAGTGCTATTATTTATGTTAGTTTTTAGTATTTAGCTTATGACTACTTATAATTTATCTTCGATAGTCTTCCTTAAAAACAGTGCCATACAAGGATTATTTATTTTAGTCCGTAACTTTAGGTAAATTAAAAAATGATAATACTTTAGCGAATAAATATGATTCTGAATATCTTAACATAAATATCAAGGTTCTCAGTATTTCGTTCCTCATATCTTGTCTTCGCATCATATGTTAGTTGCTTGGTCTCTTTTCTTTCTTCCTCCACGTTATTCCTTTTGAATATTGTAGCTGTGCTTGTTCATGATATATTTCATCTGTGTTTGGGATTTAGGTTGGACTATTCTCAATGACAATTTCTCTGGTCAATCGCTGAATATGCATCTTCCTAGCTCGTTCAGATTATTTTTGACAACCCGCTCAATCTCTCTTATATCGTTTGCATTTTACCACTTGTTTTTTTTATTTATAGAAAAAAATAAGTTGCAGCTAATAATCAATATTTTTTTAATATTTAAATCCAGCACTGATTGTCACTTATTCACCTAAAACAGTTCCTCCATCTATCATCTTAATATCCTTGGCTAATTGGTTCTGTTCCCATTTCCACCTCCACTTGCCTCTGTGGCTGTATCTCTCATTTTGTACTTTCTTCCACATTTCTTACTTTTAATTACGGTCCCTTAACTTGCTGTTTTTTTACTTACCAAACTATAATTTCAGCTATATATTATTATTTACAACAACATTTTTTAAATAATAAATAACTAAAGTTTACAATTTTTTTTTCTATTATTGTAGGAATAAATTCGAAATTGTGAAATTATATTTAATTTAATTAATTTTATTTCAAAATCGTGGCAGTTAAAGTTAGCCAATTTAAACTATCTAGGGCTCATTCGATAGAGAATTCAAAATTAGCTGGACTTTACTATTGGCGGTTCTATTTTATAGCATCTCTGGAGCGAGATAACTCGACTTTATTGTAGGGGTATAATTTAATTAATTTAAATGAGTTTAATTAAAGTGAAGTTATCTCGCTCCAGGGATGCGATAAAATAGTACAGCCAATAATAAAGTCCATCTTATTTTGAATTCTCAATGAATGAGCCCAAGATTGTTCAAATTGGCCAACTTTAACTGCCACAATTTTGATTTATTATAAATTTAATTATAATTAATTTTCCAAATTTAAATGTATTCCTACAATATTAGTATTTATATTATAAATCAATATGAGAAATTGCTTGAATAACAATTATTAATCTAATTACTCGTTTTTTAAATCATGAATATATAACTTGCTATTATAGTACTTATTAATAAAAATAATTTTAGCATTTTGAAACATTTACTCATGAAAGGGATTAAGGAGAAGTGAGTAACACATGGACTTACAAAAAATTAATAAATTTAAAGGTTAGATTTCTATATTTATCTGAGTCTCAGATTCTTCAGTAGGACAGGCACTATTAACTTTAATCACATTTTAATCAGAACTTCTTTGGACAGTTGGAGATATGTAAATTGTACTAGTGTTTTTCTAAACTTGAAATTTTCTAAACTTATTAGCTTTTCCTCTTTATTTTTGAAGAATTTCGCACCTGAATACATTAGCATGGAATAAAAGATTAGGATTTTATTTTTTAGGGATATAGTAAAAAACATATTTAAAACATCAAAAATTATAACTATGTTCATATGGGACACGCGTAGGGCTTTAATTCATTTGAAAGAGTTCGAAACCTAAGAAATCTAATTTTTTTATTATTTGATAAATTAATATATTTGAAGATAAATTAAATTCATGATTAAGATTAATAAAAGATTTACAATCACTTTACTGCAGAAATAATTATTCTTTTAATTCTCAGATTTTACACCCTTAACTACTCAAATTTTTACTCTAAATTTCCTTCTGGGTACATACCTCCCTAACTAACTACTTAACTTTATTAGATTCTTATACCCGTAGTTAACTTATCTTTTAATTTAGCCAAGTAAAACTATCCATATGAATTTTTCTATTTTTCCTATTTGTTTCGAAAATTTAGCTTTATCATAAGTTACATTTATCATATTACAGCTAATGTGGTGATTCTTGTCCACATATTATTTTTGGATGTTGCAATATGGATTATACAGTAGTTTATAATCGCTAAACCATAACTGATTGGCAACATATCGTCCTTTTCATTTAGTAAATAATAGAAGATTTGATATAATGTATATTAATAATTAATATTCAAGGATTATGATATTTATGATTTATAATAGGAAATTTATACTTTTAATCAAAAACTTAATATATTAAAAAGTATTCGTATAGATCAGACGCAGGAGGAGCTACAGCACTCCCATAAAATGTATGTTACAAAAACAATATCTTTAAATTTATTTTAAAGTGGTCCTACCTGGTAAGACTGCAGGTGCCACAAGACAGGTGCTTCGCAGGGACACACAAGGAGGGGAAAACAAACAGTAAAATGCTTGAAGAAGAAGACGATGACGATGAAGATGAAGACAGGATGCTTGTTTAAGAAATTTCCATTTCACTTTTATAATAAGTATTTTGATTAAATTTAATTAAATTATTAATTCACTAAATTTTCCAAATTATTAAATAATAATTATATATATTTAAAACAGTTAATTGCCGACCTTAGTTAAAAATATATTAATTTGGCTGATCTCATATAGTAAAATATCATTTTATATTTATAAAAAATTTAATTTAATTTATTGTTTTATTATATATTTTAATTTTGATTATTATTCCAATAAATATTTCGATTGCTGATTTAATTATTAAGTAGTTGGTTTATTTTTTATTAATAGTAACTAGTAAGTGCTGAAATAAAGAATTAAACAAATTTAATTACAACGCAAGTTAATATTTTAATATTTATAATCCTTCACGTATTCTAATATAAACAAGCATATTAATTTAATTATATATAAATATAAAAAAACTTAATTTAGTATGAGTAGTTAAACGTCCACTTAGAAGATAAGAATTCTCAATCAAATTAAAGAGAAGAGATGAGACATTATAGAAGATACTATCTTCTAAAACATCCAATCATAGTCATGGGCTTTAATAAAAATAGAGAACATAATCTTCATTACTAAGACAATTTTTAAACATAGCATTAACTATCTAAGCACTCTCTACAACCATTTATGATAGAGAAAAATCAACAACCCATCCAAGGAAGCGAAAAACGAACTATGGAACTGGATTTAGTTCTTTAAGATGACAGCCAACCTAAAGAGAACCACAAGAACAACTCCAGAAACCCGGACAAGTAGCAAATTATACCTTCAAGTATTGATAGTAATGCGGACTTGTTATCTTTGCCTCCCTCACCTCCATCACCAGAGGAAGAAAGGGTAACATAATACGTTAGACTCTTTTGAGATAGAATTTTAACTATATTGAGATAACCACTACAAGAAATTGTTCTCATCAAAATCTAGTACACATAGAAGAATCTTACTACTACTTAGGTAATGGCATGCTAAAAGCAGCTATATCCCAAGTAAAATAGACTCAATTTTCTAAAGGTCTTCCTCAAATTCAGAAGATTCAAACTCTGAGCTCTTCCTACAAATAGAGTTCCCCACATAAGAGGGTAACACTCCTCTGATTCTGACGAAAACTACAGTAAAAGTCGTGACACACTAACTCTGATAATTAAATAAAGATCCGACTTATTAATAATAAAAAATATCTTCGATAATTAATTAGTTAATTTAAAGATAGAAGAGATTAGTAGCACAATGGTACCTTGGCAAATATCATATGCAAACTGGGATACTCAAATTGAACAGGAAAAAAAAATCATCGACATGAACTTAAAAATTAATTCTAAAGTCGAATTCCAACTTATCAAAAGATGTTCACCCTTTTTGAATCTTTCCATGAGAGTAAAAACGCCCAAAATAGAGCGTCGAAAACCACAGCAGTAGCAGCAGAAGGAGGGAACTTCCATTTGAAGTTCAACAACGGCATAGCATCAATGAGCGTCAAAGCATTTTAGCTAGGCTTTCAAAAACAATATCTAGCAATCTTTGAGAAGAACACTTAAGCCAGAAATGAAGTTCTCTTAAAAAATAAAAGAGACACAGACGAGATGAACAATTAGGCAAAATATAAACTCAAAGTCTTTCTTAGACATACCAACTTCATCAAAGTAGATCTCATTCAACTTTTAACAACCAAACTCAAGAAGCTTTTAGATGAGTGCAAGATAACTCTCAGGATCTTCATCAAACCATTCTCCATGATGAGAATGGTAAAGAAGAACGAAAAAAACACCAATGAAACCATAGCTCCAAGTAAGTCAAATTCAATAAGGACAAAAGAAACAATAAAATGAGAGGCAACAACTGAAGAAGAAGAAAGCAAAACCTGCAAAGAGATAACAAAGGAAATAAAAACAACTACAGAAGAAGATGACATAATAACCAATAAGACAAATGATCCTTGAAAACATTGTAGGTCCTGGAGACCATAATATAAGTTATTTAATTTAATTTAATTTTATATAAATAGAACTAAAATGTTATAAATCTCAATTTTTGGTTAATCAATCATTCATTGGATAATAAATAGTTTTGCTAATTAATTTTCACAAATAGCTTTTTCACTTCTTTACATGATTTTATAATTTGGTTTATTATTTTTGGAGTGTTTTTCATTTATAAATTTTTTAAAATGTAATTATATTTTCTTCATATTCTTCTAAAATAACGATAGGATCATATCATTCGTGTAAATGTCTTTGAGTTAGATGACAATTTTCAGAATTTATTTAAATGATATACTTAAGGCTTTTAATTTTATCCTTTTGAACTGGAGCATTTTCCTCTCGATTTCATTAATCTTATATATAGAACTGCAACTAAAGGAGCGTATTTCTAAATCAATAGGAATCTTATTTAAGTTACATTATTGAGTCCATAGAGAAGGGTTAGTTTCTCTCGAAGAGCTCTGTTTTTTGTTTTATAACATTAAATGTTTCTTCTAAACTTATTTAATATTTAAGCATATGTTCATTCCCAAATATTCTTTAGCTTCTTAAATTTTGCAGATCTCTTAATTTGAAAAAGGTTTTCAAACTTCTTTATCTTGCTCAAGAATACTGATTTCTTTTATATTTATTAATATATATATATTGAGATATTTCCATTATCCAAAAGCAGCTTCGTTATCTTAAATTATTCGGAGTCGCTTATCATTTAAAATTTCGGTCATCCGCAAATGCGATTAGCTTACCTTGATTGATTAAGGATATAATTATTGTTGTTAGTAGAGTTTTCGTAGAAAATTTTCATTGAATAGTATTAGTGAAAATCTTCTTCCTTAGGCTATTCTAATTGTGTTTAGATCTTTATGTAGTTGAATAGCTCTCTTTACTTTCACTACTTCTAATAATTCCATTCATATTGTCTTTTTAGACTGAGTAGCTTTAATTTTATTGTTTAATCTAGAGATTGGATTCCCTTTAATTTATCTTCCTTCTCTAATTATTTAAGTTTTCTAGAAGTCTCATCAATTGGATTTATATGCGTACTCCTAACTTCATTGAATTCATTCTAGTAGTTTCTAGTTTCAACTGCTCACTTTTACTTCCTCAGATTTGTTTATAGTAGCTTTATCAATAATTTTACTCAGTTGCGAATTAATTACTATTAGACTGATTTTCTCTACTTATGAATGTAATTCATCTTGGATTTTGCTTACAAAGTTTTTATCTTAACTTCGTTCATGTATTACGGAATTGCCGCTGAGTTTTCCAATTGAGTAAATTACTTAAATTTGACAGCGAATGATAAAATAATAAAAATCGATATATAGGGTTATGCCTGACACCTGTATAAATATAATTTAATGAATATTTTTTCGATTGATCCAAGAAAACATATTTAATTATAGCTTATTATATATAAATAGTTTAGAATATCTCTATGTAACACATATTCAACCTAAATCAATCACCATGGTAGAGATTTTAAATTAAGTAGCATAAATTATAACAATTGCAATAGATTCATAAGAGAAAATAATTTTTTTAAGATAAAATGGGATGGATCCTTTAATGTATTATAAATTATGAAAAATATAATTTAATGTATGAATCTTTAAAAGAAAGTGAGAGTGGACAACCTAAATGATAATGTATCAAGATGATTCAGACTAAATAGATGCCAGTAACATGTCAAAAATAATTTACTTTCCCATTATTTAATGCACATTAAAAGTCTTTAAATTGAAATAATGGACGATTTTAGTTAACACTAAACTCCTGGAGTTGTCTGCACGCTAAGGATTTCCCTGCATTAGATGAGCTTCCTGGCATGAGTTTAGCTTCCTAGGTAATAGGGAGCAGGATGAAGGTAGTGCTCAACCTTCAAAAATTAGACGATGAGAACCATAGAAGCCAACATTAATGATTTTCCTCCCACACCAGGTCGGGTTAATGAGGCTACCATAGCGAAAGGACAGAGATTACTATCTTAGCAGCGGTGGAGCTTGGTAAGAGTTTTTTCCAGACTCCCCTTTAATTTTTTACAGGAAGCAGATCTCTGCGAGCTCTCTGCGGGGGATACTCCTAGTCGGAACTAGGCTCTGTCTCGTATGCATCTCGGTACATGGAGAAGTGGAATGGGGGCGAGGTGGTTTTCGGAGTTTTTCTTGTTCACGACTTGCCACGTCAACTCACTTCAGATACGTCTACGTCACGACTAAAATTAATGGTTTGATTTTAGTATTAAACAGTGAATTGATAAATAATTTAATTTGAGTATAACTGGTTAATCAGTTAACACTATTTTTTCCAACCGGCGCTAATGCTTTTTAAATATTTAAAAATTAGTTAGAAATAATTATGAATAGATTATGATACTATAATATAAATTTATTAAGATATTAGAGTGAAAGCTTTTACTATTGGCAAGTTAATTAAGATAATGTAATTTTAAGCAAAGATATTGAAATTGATGAGTCAATATTTACTCATAGAAGACTATTATTGAATGAAAATGGAGTCTAAAAAATTCGTTTACATCACAGATAAGTATGGATATTTGGATTAAATTGACTGAGATTCTTGAAATTACATTGGTATAGTAGTTCCTAATATAATAGCAGTAGAATAATAAAATATATTAGAAGAAAAAATATATAGTTCCGGCTCGCGGCTGAACCTAGTGATGAGAAAACGAACCCTTTGATAAGATACAAATTTATCTGTAATTTTATATTTTAAATAAAAATGAAGTGATGAGAAAACGAACTCTGTGATGAGATACGAGTTTATCCAATTTAAATTTCATAAGAACCCTCCAAAATATTGAATCAGGTAAATTAGACCACGCTGATCACGAATTCAAAATAAAAATTTAATAATATTCAAAATGCACAAAGTTATAGCGATTTTAAGTTTTGTTTTAGGGATTGTATCATTTTAATAATATTAATGAATGTTTCTTAATAAAATGTGAAAAATTAAGTCCCCTTACAAACGATCAAATCATTTTATGACCAAGTGTCCAAATCTAGAGGCTTAATTTATGTTTAATATAACTTAATTTTTTTATGGATATTATAATCATTTTAAGGCTATCAGAATTGATTTTGTCATATCAGACTATTCTGATTGCTTATTTTCAATTCCGTTACATTCAGCATTAATTAGAAGATTTACATATTCTTTCCCATGAAATGAAATGTAATTAAGCTTATGCACTAAATAAAGCATCTTTGTTAGTAACTAACATGGGAATTCTCACTTCCAAAGTAATAATGTTAAAATAGATAAAAATAGGAAATTTAAGAAATACAATTAAATTAATTACATTAGTAATTACAATTGTCATGAATTAGGAGTGTTAGTAATACTAATTTGACTTATATTTTAAATTTAATTAATATAGAATATTTATATTAAATAGTAGTCAGGTGGTCTGGCAGGAGTTTTTTGTGGTCCACCGCAAATGTATTATTTATTTAATTTATAAATTACCAATGTGTTGAACTACAATGGAACCAACACACCGGAGACCACTAAGAAGGAATCATGAATACAGGAGCGCGGTTCTAGAGGCGCTGTCGATGTTACCAATCACTACATGATCGAGAGGCTTTCAGGGATAGCACAGTCAAAGGAGGAGTTCATTCGCAAAATTTCAGGCGATGTGACCTAGCTAGTAGCCATTTGCAATGCATACAGCTCAATAACTACGCCGATCAAGTGATCCAGAAGTCCGGTGTCGCCATTAGGGAGAGCGTACCAATCATTACATCTCTCCAAGAATATATTGCCGATCTTAAGAAGGGACGGTGATGACTCCAGTACCCCCAGGATGCCGATCTAAAAGCACTCGGCTACCTCCAAATTCTCGATGCCCTGTATGAGCTTCTAATCAAGCGTAATAATAGAAATATTCACAGCATCTGGATATACTGGCCAACCAATACCAGGAAGACAAATTCACTATCATTCTAGAGGAGATATTCGTGTGCGAACAAGAAGGCTGCCGTTTGAGAACACACATTCGGTGGTCATGGATAGAGGAGAAATATCTAGTGAGTGAACGCAGTATTAGCTTAATCTACACATTGGTAATTTATAAATTAAATAAATAATACATTTGCGGTGGACCACCAAAAACTCCTGCCAGACCACCTGACTACTATTTAATATAAATATTCTATATTAATTAAATTTAAAATATAAGTCAAATTAGTATTACTAACACTCCTAATTCATGACAGTTGTAATTACTAATATAATTAATTTAATTTTATTTCTTAAATTTCCAATTTTTATCTATTTTAACAATATCTATTATTTAAAATGTTTTTATACCAATTTCTTATAGAAAAAGTCTAAAACAATTTATTAGAGTTTGAGACAATTTCAAAAAGATTAAATATAGGAACTTTATTTCTTAATGAAAGCATTATATTAATATTGATTCTAGTCAATTAGACCTTGCTGAACATGAATTTAAATTCAGAATAGGAAAATCTTCAAAGCGCACAAAGTTATAGCAATTTTAAGTTTTAATTATATACTTTAATGATTAAGTATGTTAAACATGCTATTTTAGATTTTTTCGAGGCACTTGTAGATGGTCACTGAAAGTTATGAGATGACCTGGAATTAAGGAAATCCACTCAATTTGGGCTTCTAAGCAAGAGTGTAACACCGGAACACAAGATATAGGGGCATTTGCAAAAGTTATAGAGGGGCCAAATTGTGATTTAATTAATTTATTTAAATTTATTAGTGCCATAATTAAAAAATATGCATTAAAGGATTTTAGATTTTTTCATTCAATATATATTCTTGAATGTAGAAATAAAAAATATAATATAGATATACTCGAAGATATCAAAGAAAAAAAAATTAAATCATTTATGATTTCATTAATGACACATATAACGAGAATCTACAAATAATTATCATAAATTGACATTAATGATTATTTTAATGAATTTATGTACAGACGAGAAGTTAAGAAATATAATTAAAATTGATTATATTAAAGGAAAAATTCATTGCCGTTTGAATGATAATATTATTTGATTATCATTAAGATATCCAAACTTTTATACAATTTTTTAATTATATTATTCCTAAGATTTATAAATGATAAGGTGGATGGTGTGAGCCAGGTACCCTCCAAGATTTTTAAAATCACAACATTGAGGTATGCTTTTATAAAAGAATAAGTGAATAATTTTAAAGCATCCAATATGAACATAATTAAGTTTTTATTAAATTAATTCCGTACAGCTTTAAATAATAATAATAAGTTTTTATTAAAATTTTTAGATTTTCTTAATTATAAAATCTTTAACTTTACCACAAACCAATCATATTTTCTAGATTTTAAGGTTACAAATAATCACTTGATTAATTATATAAATAAAAAACTTATAAAATGGCATAATGGAAAAAGTCGGGGACTAGATGGAGGCAGGAAAACAATAAGTAGAAGTGCGAAGAAAACTCCCTTTCTATTCTGAGGAAGACCAAGACTCCAACAAGTCATTCAGCTAGAAATCACTCAAGGACTACTTTGAAAGTTCGAATTTGAACTTGAATGTTTAAAAAAATCTACAAACTAAATCAAATAAATAATAAAACAAAAACAAGAATTTAAACAATTTTAGATAAAGCAAAATAACTGCCAACAACTTTAATTTACCTACTATAGAAAAAAATAGAAAATAATAATAAATTAATATTAAATATTAAAGTTAATTGCTATGTGAGGTACCAATCCCTAAGATTCAAAAATAATTAAAATAAGATGATTGTATCAATCTTAATATAAAATATGTTATTTGTTATTAGACATATTAGTCATGACTATAGTCATTTATAATAAAATTATGAAATACTCATATTTTTAATTCGGAAAAGTTTATAGGTATGTTTTGTAGGTTATACTCTCTAATAAATAAAAAAAATGAAATTAATGCATAATTATATATCATCCTAATTTAATTTTATTTGAGAAAATTAATTTTAAAGACTAATATATTATAAAGACTATAGTCATATTATAGGATTTGTATAAGTAAATATAAATAAACCCATTTTTAAATGCGCGAAATTTTATCCAAGCTAATATATATATATATATATATATATATAACTAAAAGGATTTAATTATATTTATCAATATAAAATCTATTAAGCGCGGATATCTCTCTTAATAATACTAGGAGTATATCATAAATTTTAATTTGTCATATAGTATGAGTTAAACTTATTTTCTATTAGAGGTAGCATCTTAAAATGATCCCTACATATGTTAATCATGCTAGTCATGAGACTTTTTTGACTATGTTGACTAGAGGGCATCCTCAGGAGAGTCTAGTCTGATTAAAGTCTTCTTGATATAGCAGGTCTAAAATCTCAATTAGAGATAACCATGACTATGAGTCCTTAGCCATAAAGAACGCTTGAATGATCTTTTTGATATACTAGTTTTCATTAGACTATAGTGAGAGATCTCACAAATTACGAAGAGCTTTTCTTGACTAGATATTGACATAGAAGTTCCTGTTGATATAATAATACACTTTAATAGAAGCCATGCTGTAAACATCAATCATAGGATTCCCGAATGCAAACTATCCGCTGACAGGAGTATAAAGTTTCTCGGAGGCGTAGGATATCAACTTTAGGTTAGTCATAAGACTGGCATGCTCAAAGTTTACAATCCTTAAATCCTCACAGTTAGGGTCACGACGATGTTCTCAAGAATCAATCTCCTGTGGACATATCCAAGACTGTGAATGTACTGCAGACCCTATATTAGCTGCTGTAAGAATGACTAGGTCAACGCAGGATTATACTAGATTCTTTAGTAATCTACAAAATTGTACGGATAGAAATGATAGACTAATACAATATGACCGGGGCCTTTGACCAGGTACTTAAGGCCGATCACATTCTCCAACTTTTTTTGAGCTGCAATCTAAGAAAAATAATACTCATTCAAAACCCTAAAATCCCTTTCAGAAGTTTTATTGAGTTTTTGATTGATAAAAGTAGACTATTAGTGCATACTTTATTTGGGTTTTTGTAGAGGTTTAGTGTTTAAATATTAGTAATTTAAGTGATTTATCAAATATCAAAGAATTTAGGTTGGTTGTATAAATTAATTAATTGAATAAAATATATTTAATGAAGTACAAAAAGTATTTTTCTGAAGACAATATTAAGCTTATAAGACTGTTGAGATTTGGATCAAATTAGTATAGCAAGGATTCTAAGTTGTTTATGAAAATTAAAGATATAAGAAAAGTTACAGGATTTAAGGAAAGCTTAATCAACAGAATAATAAAACTAATAAAAACCTCAAATGACAATGAAAAGTAACAATACAAAGAACAATCTAAATTAGATCATTTTGATTTGGAATACTTGGTCTCAAGAAATACTTTATAAGCTTAAAAGCATTTATCGTTATAAAAGAGAGCTCTGTTATTTCATAGGACTTTTCCGGAAAAGAAAGTTACTAAATAACAGCTTTACAGAATATATAAGGATCATGGAATAAGTTTCAAAAGCACAAGGTCAGACTATTTCATAACAGTTTAAAAGAAGTAAAACATTTTAAATATTTAGTAATAGACATACCCTTAATTAATAAAAATGTCAGAAAAAGAAGAAAACATCGTCTATCTCGATGAAACTATTTTTAAAGCTCATAGTGTAAGAATAAAATCTTGGTCAAGAAAATATGAAAACCAAATACTAAATAAAGAGGGACTTTGTGTTGATACGTTAGCAGCTGCTGTCATTATAAGTGGAAAGTTTGGACTAGAGCAGTTTATTATAAAGTAGAAGTCAATTAAACTCCCAGATCTTTAACTTCTGATTGATAAACTTTGAGATAGGTATGAGGGAAAGTAATTAACAATATTTTAGACAACTTAAGAGCTCATCATTCGAAGTTATTATAAGAGCAAGTTTTAAAATATGGATGGAAGTTGCTTTTTAATAGCCCTTACTCATCTAAGTATAATTGCATAGAAATGGTTTTTTCAAGAGTAAGGAAGCATTATACATAAACTTTATGTCAACATGATTTTAAGGTGAATAATAAAACAAACTATTTCTTTGTGGAGAAATCTATAACATAAATTCAAACAAAAGATTGCAAAAATAGTGAAAGAAGGTGCTTAGATATGATGCGTGCTTTATTACATAAGACATAAATAATTAATTGACTTAAACTTTATGTTATTAAAATTAATTTATGTCACATATTAAATTGCATTCTTTTGCCTGGTGGGCTTTTCATAATTTATGAGTCATTGTTTATGTGCATAAAATTTTAATTATGTTGCTGTATTTACATAGGCCTCTCTATTTCTGAAACAATCTCAAAATCTTTTCCGTTTTTTGTTCTACTTTCTCCCTGAACTGATCTTTAACATCGATAAGGCCTTTCCTTTCTTTTCTAAAATAAATCATACATAAATTTATGTATTTATAACTTACTGGAGTATCTGGAAATAGATTGGATTTCTTTGAGTAATTCTTCATTAATTTGTATTGTTTCTTTCTATTCTTCATCAACTTAGCCTGTGTATCTAAGATTCTGCTGGTTCTGGACAAGCTAGGTAATGAACTCATTCTTTAGTGTACCTAGTATTCCAAAGAAGAAGTGCTTGTCAGGTAGCTCCTTTATGTCATCGTAAATTCCTAGGTATTTGCTTACAGCTTCATCATTTTTAATTAGGTCATAAATATTTGCTACAGAGAGCTCTGGGAAGTTAGGAACATTGACATAAATTATGTCTGCAGATTTAATGAGCTCTTTCTTGCAGCTCAATACATCTTTAATGAACCTCATAGTAGTCTTTTTAAAACTAGGCATGTGATATCCCACTAAAGTTGTTAAGTTAAGAAAATTACATGAATATTTGAAGTGACACCACCAGTCTTGTTTGGTATTCAGATGTCCCTCCAGCTACTTAATGTTTATGTTCACGAAATTCCTGTTACTTTCCATTAGCCTTATAAGTCTATTTAATATGAATTTAATATAAAATACTTCAGACTTAAATATTTCTAGTAAGAATGAAAAGTTTAAGTCCTTTAATTTAATTCGCTTATACTATATATTAATCAAATTTGATTGGTTATACTTTACTTTATAGATTTTACTTTGTCTGAAGTAATTTAACGCAATAACTTTTAGGAACATAAAAAATTGTCAACAAAAGTTTATGTATGAGTGCGATAACACATTTTTATTGTTCCAAATCCTATATTCCCAAACAAATGATATTACTTTATCACAGTATGATTGATTGTGATTATATTTGAAGTTAAGAATTTTCAAAAGTTAAAACCCAAGAACCCCTCCATTGAAAAAGCGTATGTCCCCTGGGGACAAATAGGGGACATAAACTTTATGTACCAAGGGGTTTCTGGGTTAAATAATATTTTATTTGACCACAATTCTAAGATTATTTTAGTTAACATAATTTAACCTATTTAATATAAGCTTTTATTTAATAAATTTCTTAAAATTTAAATATGGAATCATCTTCATTGTCATCAGTCTATTCAAATTCAAGCTAGTCTTAAGATTCAGAAGAGTCTAAAACAAAATTTATTGGTAATATTTTTATACATAAACATTTATTGACAGGAAACAAAGTTGTAACTTGAAAGCATAAACTTTACAAAGAATACATGGAAACATGGATCAATAGAAGAAAGAGTAGAGCAAAAGCACTAAACAAAAAACCTCAAAAATTCACAAAATGTGGGATTTGCAAATAAGTGTACACTCCAGTAGAATTAAAAAGACATAAAAAAGTTCACTCTAGAAACTAAGGTTCATTCTCCTAGCTTAAGCGATAAGGAAAATATGAATGTGCGGTGTGCCAGCAATAAGAATTGAAAGCTTAAAATTTTGTTGATAAAGATTGCTTGCTCGTTCATTTATGTTCACACAGTTCAGAAGAATTAACTTTGGCACAATACTCTAACATAGTACTAAATATTTATATATTAAATTCTTTTAGACAATCAAGTAGATTGAATGCATCAATGCAAAACACTCTTCAAGCAACTATGTAGATGTTCCCTGTCAAGCTTCATGAATTTCAAATTCATAATAAGCAAATATAATGCTAAATTCAAATCAAAATTTCAACATTAATCTAGAAGAAAGTGTCGTAATACTGGAATAATCAAGCCAGAAAAAAATTAAATAAATTAAAGAATTGAATGAGAAAGACTAATTAAACCCTTTTACTGACTTTTGTTAAATGGTAAAATGGGAACTAAAAGCAGTTTTTGAAATTTCCTCATAAATGGGAGTACTTTTTTATGATTAAAATGAATTTAATCAGCTAGATGGAGACTTGCGTATTTATCTGAAAAAAGATTTGAATGAAGACCTAAATAAAGTGACAAGACTCTTGAATGAATTCAAATTAATGAGTCTAATTAAAGGAAATTAAGCTGATTATCTTGATTGCATTATTGGAGTATGCTTTGATGATACTAATGTTTATGTTAAAACAAGAGAGAGTGATACCAACTTATCGCTCATGATTCGGCTAGACAATATAAAATCGAAGAGGTAGCTAATAGATTAATTAGTTGAAGCCATTAAAGGGCTTCATTCACTGGGAATAACCCATCGGTACCTCACCCCACAAAACATAAAGATTAAGTCACAATGGAATCCCTAAATTATCCTAACTAACTTTGCTCATGCCTCAACAATAGACTTCAAATCTTAAATAAGTTAAATGCCTCTGACACTGTATTAACATCCTAACGATCTCAAGGAATTAGAAATGTCAGACATTAGACAAGACCTTTATTCTCTTGTCATTATAGTAATTGAATTAACACTGGGAAAATCGTTTAAAATAGACTACAAGAAATACTAAGACTCAGGTAGGTTTTTTAGCTATCTTAGAAGATAGTTTAAGGAAGATTAAAATTTTGTTTTATTGCTTAAAAATTAGGGAATAACTTTGATTTTATAAGTTCAATTGATGATATTCATTTTTTAGCTACTTAAATTTAATAAAATTGATGAATTAATTAATTTATACAACCAACCTAAATTCTTTGATATTTGATAATTATATGCGAGGTTTGGGGTATGTTTATGACAGCGAGTATATAGATTTATTGTTTAAGTTGCGTTATGGATGTGATGAATATAGTGAATAACTCTAGCCTGATCTGAATTATACATCAATTGCAAGACTGCTACATAAATCTCCTGCAACTATGAGATCTCATTGTCTATTAGTATTGAATTTAAAGAAACAGCAGCTTAATTCTAAGCCTAAAAACCTCTAAAATTTTAGCAGCATCATATCGATTATCTAATTAATGATAAGATTCTTAAATACTGGGGCCACTTCTCTCTTGCATAAAGAGCTGTGATGTTTCTTCGCCAATTTCCTGAGCTTCATATCTCTGCTTAATCTGTAGCGAACATATACAAAAATAACGGAATATCTTACAAAAAAGTCAATCGCATTAAGAGAGTGATTGACTTTAATGTTCCATTTTTTAAGACTAATTTAAATTATATATTCGATTAAATGCAGAGGTCTTAAGAGCATAATATAAAGTTCATACACGCTGATGAGGCAGTATTTACATTCAATACCTTTATATCAAGGTCTTGGTACAAGAGGTATAGTAATATAGAAGTTTATGACTAAAAGATTAAGGTATAAACTCATGCTATTCTTGGTGGAATAAATGAAGATAGTGGCCTCGAGACTTATGCTATTCACCCTCGATCTATAAAGACTGAATAATAAATTAAGTTCTTGAAATAACTCAGAGATAAGTATGCTGACTAAGAAATTATTGTATTCGTTGATAACTTGTCAGCTCATAAAACTAAAGACTCAAGAAAGGAATATGAAAGGCTAAATATAACACCTGTATTTAATGTTCCTTACAGCCCTTAGTTCAATGGAATTGAATTATATTGGGGGTGGTTATTTAAAGGTCATTATATTAAATTGCTGCTCTACCATCTGATGCACAACTTGAAGATAGAAACAGTAGACTTTATAAAGAGTGGCGCTAAAAGAGTCAGCGATGATAAAGCTAAATTATGCGCAAGAGAAGGGAGATTTCGTGTATATAAAAAAGTTTAGATTTAAACGAATGAATAAGTTCACTAATTAAATTAGCCCATAAAGGGATTTGGCTTTTCTTACTTTTCTTCTTTTTTAAGGCTAGCTTGGGCCCATGTTTCTTCTCTTTGTGCCAGATCCTGCATCTATGTTCATATCTTCTGGCTTTTAGACATCTTTGAAGAGTCTCTTATTCAATTCATGCTTTACTTAAGACTTTCTCTCTCTGTTTAATTTACTGCGCTCTTTCATAAAGTATATTGCAGTGCCAGGTTTTTCTATAAAGTTAAAAGTCTAAGCTTACTTGAGATGAATGGATGCTTTTGCAGTTCCTACAGCCAGGTATCACTTATTTTAATACCTTGCTTCTCTTATTCTTCAGGAGAGATGCTGTATCGTTTCTTGTGAGCTTCTTAAATAACTTCATTTAAGTACTCAGGTTTCAGAGTTGCAAGAACACCAAAGAAGAAGTTTCTCTCTGGCAACTTATTAGAGAGCTGTAGCTTTGATGGAAGGTAGAGAGCAACATCTGGATCACTCATAGCATCATCATAAAGATTTGTTACAGAGATTTCAGGGTAGTTAGGTATCTCTATCATCCTAATTTCATTAGACTTAAAAGCTTTTTTCTCTTCACTTAGTAAGGCTTTTAAGAATGAGATTTTAGTTCCCTCCTAAGTTGGCAAGAACAATCCAACTATAATGGATTTATTAATCTTACTTAAGAACTTACCTTGCTATACCAAATATCTATAAAGGTCCTCTTTACTTCGAAATTTTCCTATTAAATCTTGAGATTAAATTCTCTTCATTGCATCATTCATAGACTCCATCTTGCTTCCTCTTTCTAGAAATGTTAATGAAATTTAAAATTATGGATATCCATTCTAAGTTTATTAAAATCTTACTACTAAATAGGGATGACCTACTGGAGGTCAACCTTAAAAAGATATACGGAGAAGCACTGAAAAACTTACTCCAATTTTCACAAATTTATTTCCCTTATTATCAATCTATCTCCATTAAATTGCTCCTAATAATTTTTAATTATTTTAGGAGGTCCTCCAAATTAAGTTCGAACTTTATTAGGAGTTATATTTTAAGGTTAAAACTTAATTAGGAGCATATTAAATTAAAAAATGTTTAATAACTTTACCTCCAAATTAAGTTCAAACTTGATTTGGAGGACCTCCTAGAGAAACAAAACTTCATTAGGAGTATTTTAATTTACTAAAACGTATAAAATTCTCATAAAATAAGTCAACTTACAGTCTTCTAAGGTTAAATTATTTTCTTACTTCTCAGCAAAGAATCTACCAAAGTGCCTTATACACGACTACTAAAGTTTATCAAGGTATATTTTATCATTATTATATTAAAATATATCAGCAAACTAAAATGAGCGCTAACCTGTTAAGAAGAGCGGCATTACTTGGATCAAGTCAATAAAAGTTATCATTCCAGCAACCAAGAAAAGTAGAGACCAGAGACGCTTGTAATCAGTGGGAGCCTACTTTTGACAAATTTGACCAGTCTAGCTTTGAGATTTAAATATAAATTAAGCAGGAGGTTATCAAAGAAGCTGTGCATATTGAGGAAGAGGTTAAACAACCCCCCCCCCCATAGAGCATTAATAAATACCAGCCAAAGTTGACTATTAATGCAAAGAATGCAATAAAGTTTTCCCTTACAAGTCAACTTATAATAGATACCTGGAAGATATACAAAACGATATGCCAAGGTTATATCTCAAGCATTAAAAGAAAGATGGGAAATATGTCTGTGAGTTCTGTGAGAAGCCATATTCTCATACTAGAGACCTCAAAGTGCACTTAAAGAAAAAGCACAATTAAAGTTTTGTCTTTATTCATGAACCTACAGGGAATAGATTCCTCTAAAAGAGAAGATCAAGAAATCCAGTGGAGTCTCTTAGAGTTGAAGTCTAGGAGTAAGTAAAAATGAAGAAAGCAATCAAGAACTTTTCAGTCTCTGAGATCAATAAAATCATGGTTAAAATAGAGCCAATGAAGATTCCCATATTAAAAATTATTGACTTAGATTCTTGCAGAAAAAGCTACCTCACTCTTGAAAAAAAATAAGAGAAGAGAGTCATTACAGATGACAAATATGCTTACAAGATATATCCTTTCAATTACTTCCTTGCTGATGACAAGTTCCAAATGGAATTTGCTAATGAGTATTATGCTCTTTAAAAGGCAAAGTTAAATGAGTGCAGGCATATCATCTAGCTTGATGCTATTTTACTTGGTAAAGATCATGTAGCCTTCAGGCTTCCTTTACTTGAAATGACTTACAGAGAATTCTTATCTGACAATAGATGTCAGAGATAAATTAGCTAGATAGTATAGCAGATAGTTGAAGGGATTGAAGAGCTTCACAAGCTAGGTTATCTTCATTGAGACTTAAAGCCAGAGAACATCATAATGAATTTTCAGCCTCTTAGAGTTTTTATTATTGATTTCAACAGAGCTCAAAGAGTGCAAGCCTCTGCATAAGGAAATGTATACGGCACTCCTGGATATTTCCCAAAGAGAGAAGTGTGGAGAGATGGAGACACTTAATGGGATATCTGGGCTCTAGCAGTAATAATAATAATAGAGAGCGAGCGACATGCCAAGAAACGATTACTTTAGCTGCAGGGGTGAGAGAGATTCTAAGCAGAGAATCAAACAATATCTCGATAAAAATAAAATAAATGGAGGACTCAGAGAACTTGCATACTCAACTATTATCAAGCCAAGCTAAGAGAATTAACAAACAATAGAAACAATCAAACATCAACTTAGAAAGATAAAATTCAGAGAACTGCCACATGACTCTAAGCTTATGTTTGTGTGAAATATTTTAAAAACTCGCTTGTTATACTCACTTAAAATACTAATATTTAAACATTAAACCCCTACATAAACCCTATTAAAACCCTAATAAAGTATGCACTAATAGTCTACTTTTATCAATCAAAAACTCAATCAAACTACTGAAAGGGTTTTGGGGTTTAGATTGATCATGTTTAATCAGGTATTTGAGCAATTAGAAAGGTGGTAACAAAATTTAGATAGTATATTTTTGAGGCTTAGTACTAGAAATTGGAAGGTGTTCTGGCCTTTCGGTTTTTACCTTGGGGTAATAGAAATTAAATGACAAATGTATTTCATATATCCTGAAGAGATCACTTCATTGAACACGTTAAAAAGGAATTTGAGCAAATAGCATGATGTGTTCAAAATAAAGATAGTAAGAATTTGAGGCTAAGCTCGAGGAATTGGAAGGTGTTCTGGCCTTTCGGCTTTTTTCTTGGTCAAATAAAATTTGAATGCCAAACGTTTTTCATAACTATTGAATAGATCACTACTAAAATTACTTTAACTTAAATACATAATCATAACCCTTTTGATTTAAAAGTGCTCAATTAATAGTATAATTACTATAAGTTTAGATCGAAATTATTGAATATAACATCGATTATAAGATTGGTAGAAAGCAAAGAAGGAAATCAAATAAAGCAATGATAATAAGATAATTCTTTTTTTATTTCTTATTAACAAAGACTATGTTAATTTATTGAAAAGACCCTATGTAGTTAACTTTGTCAACGAAGATCGATATGATAAATCTTTAAATATAATTATTTTATTAATAATCAAGAGCATTTATTTAAAAAAATAAAACTTCAATAAATTAAATTGTTTTTTTAAGAAGATTGTAAAAATTTGTTTGATTATCATACCGTTTATTGTACTTAATTAGCAAATAACTAATATTACAAATCTTCTTGATTTTATTCTGCTATTTTAAAGCGTTTAATATTTTCGATATAAAATCCTGTCATTAATGAAAAACAAAAACTTTTAAGACTAAATGTGATACATACCATTAAAGACAAAAGTTATATTCTTAATTTAGTTCTTAAAAACGGTTAGCTAAAATATTTGAAATTCGACATTTATATGCAAGTGATAAATACTGCAATTCAATATGATGCTCACAGAATTGTAAAAATTGAATGCAAGTCAATATCCAAAAATTGCGTTGCTATTGAAATTAATTCACTTATATTTACTTTTAGGGTATTATAAAAATAAGAGAGTTAGCTCCTGCAGAAAAAAGATTAATCACCAAGAAATTTCTTTTTGAAATTGCTCAATTTTATTTAATTGGTTATAAAAGAATATTAAATAAAAATATATTTTACTTATAAATGATCTATGGTCCATGAATATAAAAAGGTTTGACTGTAGTAACTCATGGAAGAGAGAAAATCAAGTGAGGAAAATATTTTAAATTACTATTTTAACATTCAGATTATAATGAAATGAGGAAAGGTGATTGCTTCAAAGACTTTTATAGTTCTGTAAAGATTATTTTTATGGAGGGAAATAAAAATATATAAAAAAAAATATTTATGATAAAGATTTAAGGCAATATATACAAGAATAAATAAAGTATAACTACAACGTTCCTGAAGGTAGTATATTAGGATATTGCATTCTTAGCAATCATGAGGAAAAGATTACAAACATATCATATTTTAGGGAAATTGCGAACTAGTGCAATAATGAGAAGAAATATTGTAGAAATGAGATCTTTGGATTGAAAATGACAAATCATATTATGTTCATTTAATAATGTATATTTTCTTTTTTATTTAAAAATTGATTAAAAATTCTTTGATTTTATATCATTAAATCAAACGCTTAGTGAAGTTATAAAATATTAACCAATAAAAGAATATCGATGAGAATGAGTGTATTTATATTAATTAAACTTACAAAAAGAGCATTATTTAATTTTAATTATTATTATTACAAATAAATACTACTCTACA
This sequence comes from Oxytricha trifallax, assembly GCA_000711775.1. Lineage (NCBI taxonomy): Eukaryota > Ciliophora > Spirotrichea > Sporadotrichida > Oxytrichidae > Oxytricha > Oxytricha trifallax. The sequence goes on from ARYC01020774.1 coordinate 28,846, forward strand.
CTCTAACTAAAATTTTAGGACGTTTCCATATGTAATGTGGTAAAAATAAATAATTAGTTGATTTTTAAGGAAATCATTAATTAAATTGAGTAAATTTAGGACAATATATTATCTAGCAATAACTACGCGGACATTTTTCCATTTTATGTGATTAGCTTTGACTCAGGAGTTTGATAAAAATTATCAGAAATGGTTTAAGGCTTCAATTTTTTCATATTTGACTCCATAATTTACATTTCCCACACAATTACCTGATCCTGATTAGACTTAATTACTCCATCCTCAGATACAACTCTACTACCAACAAGAGTTATTTTGATTAAACACTTCACTTTAAGCCCTAATAATATGTTTGTGTCTCTTGCATTATTGTAAGTCTTAGCGCTAATTGTCTTTGAAATATTTTTATCAGATGATAACATCTATATCTGAGCCAAGTTATATTACTTTTCTAGGACACATATTGAAAATTTTGGCTGTAACTCTGATAAAATTATTAGGTATTTTTACTCCAATCTCAACTCCTATATACCAGACAACAAATATTATCTTCAATTTAATTTCACGTAATTGTTATCTTATTAAAACAAGGATAGCACATTCTCTTCAGATCTTTTGCTTGAAACAATTTTCTCGAAATTTTGAATAACTAAAGCCTAATTTCACATCCTTTAATCTTTTAATCTGTATCATTTGCTGGAAATTTTACTGTAACATGCTGTCACCCTTGCAGGTCGTGGCAAATTCTACGTCACTTCACTCATCCAGGAGGCCACTTAATAGACAAACGTTTCTTGCTCAAGTTTATTATCTCAAAAGTCATAGCGTTTTTGGATATTCATCAGATTTCAAAATGATTTTAAAATTATAAATGATTTAAAAAAACTATATGCCATACTTTAGATTTCTTATTTTTTAATTTATAGATTTCTAACTATTACAATTAAATGTTTACATTTTACTATTACTAATTCTTAAATTTTTATCATATTTTCTTCATAATTATTTTTACTTCATATCTTTTCATTAAATTGATAACCGTAAAGTATTTTTACCTAATTTTTATCAAATTAGGTAGAATACATTTTTATTTTTTAGTTTGCTAAATTATTTGTAATAAGTAAAGTTTTGGATACCCCCCATGTGCCTGGAATTTTTTCAAATTCCAGGCACATGAATCTGGAACCTGGAATTCCAGAACTGTACCTGGAATTCCAGAGCTATATCTGGAATTCCAGATCTGTATCTGGAATTCCAGAATGAATCTGGAACCAAATTTTTTTTTATAAAATATTATTATTTTATATAAAAAATTCGGGGGAAGGAAGTTTCATACCCCAAAACAGTTTCTTGCCTCCTTCAGAAGTTTCCTGCCCTCATTATTATGTTTTATATCGTTTGGTATTAAAAGAATTAGAAACAAGTAAATTTTTAATTTCAATTACCATAAATATATACTATCTATCTTTTATTATTATATAATTTTAAAAGTAAATTATTATTGATTATCAAATTATAAATAATAAACAAGCTAAAATAATATTTTTGTAATAATTAATGTAATTTTTATTATAATTTAAATTCATAATCAAGGAAGAAATGATATTTGAGGCTAAATTAAAAATTAACTATGATATAATTAATGATAAAGATTTTTTGAAAATTATTAAAATTACATAGAGGCAGGAACCTTCCTTCTTTGGGTGCTATAAAATTTTTGGCCAGGAAACTTCCCCCCCAAAAATTCATTTAAATGGTTATACATAATATTATTTAAATATTTATTTAAAAAGCAAAAAAATAAATTTCTTTTACCATTTATATTCAAATTCATATTAATTTGTAACATGATTATAATTTTAGAACGATAACTATTGTAGGAACACATTCGATGTTTAGCAAACATAATGTATCAAAATTAATATTAAATATAAATAGTTTTAGTTAAAATAGACGGTAATCATGACATATAATGATATATTTTTTACGGCACTGCAATGTATATGCCTTGAGAAAACTATAAGTTATGTCATGATATATTGAGGATAGGCTGTAAAATTCCTTAAATTATAAACTAAGCTTTATATAACAAAAAAATCCCGTTATGTTCCATCTTATGATGAAGATAGGAAAATGCCATGAATAATTTTAAATAATAATATTATATTATTTAAAAATAAGCTAAAATTCTTAAACATCTTCACTATTTTTATTTGAAATGTTATAAGAATTATGATCCAGCTTCTTAAGATAAATGAAAATTCCTTATTAAATTGCATAATTATATTTTAACAAATGCATTAATTTATATATTATGTATAATAATAAATAAAACAGGCTTTAGAAAATTTAAATTAGTATTTACATGATATAAGTGATAATTTTACTGAATCAATGGAGATTCATTTTTGTGCATAATTATAAAATTCAAAAGCTTATAATATTTAATTTTTTTATCTCATTGTAATATGACTTTTGGATTATTTATTATAGAGAGCAATTAAATGGAATTTTTATAATTTTACTTTGATATACAAAATACTATAGCAATTTTTTTCATTTATAATATATTCTACCATAAATAAAATTTTAACACAAATTCCAGATTCATGCTGGAATTCCAGGATGAATGTGGAATTCCAGATACAGTTCTGGAATTCCAGCATGAATCTGGAATTTGGATTCCAGAATGAATCTGGAACGGTTTTCATGTGCCTGGAATTTGAAAAAATTCCAGGCACATGGGGGGTATCCAAAGTTTTTAATCTGAAATTTGAGGGACACACATAATCTGTTGGTAAATGGTTCATTCATAAAATGAATTTATCATATTATTTTCTCAGACATTAATACTATTGCATATACTTCAAATATGTTAAACTGCTTTTTATGGTTCGAATTAAGTAATAATTTATATAATCCATAACTTTTCATTTAACAAATAAGGTTATTTAATTACGATAATATAGAATACTGCTTAAAATCTTGTTTGTATGATTACTGTTCCAATAATTTTAAGCTGTTCCTTGAATCTTTTATTTAAATTAAAAAAATTATAACTCCATAAGTTATATTTATTTAAAAATAAACATCAATTTATCTGTTAAGGCAAATTAAAGTATCCTTCTTTTGCAAATAAATGATCTTTCATGATATCTTCATTATTATTATTATTGGTATAAATATGTTCGTTATGTCTACTCTCAGGTATAATTAATTTCCTAAGAAATATTTAATAAATACATTTGAAAATTTGTAAAATTAATATAATTTAATTAAAAGAATTCAAGATTTGGGAGAAATGAAAATGAAATGAACAAACAACCAATTATTTGCAATTAATCAAATTATAATATTCTCTCACTAATTAAACTACTACTCAATCTCTTCAATGACGGCTTTCACTGACTACTGATGCACTTGGGAGTACTTGCCTCGTCTGATCTCCTCTGCCTACGGCTTGATGTTCGCGGTGTACCAGGCAAGGAGCTTGTCCGCCTCCAGGGTCTCGCACTGCTTCGCGAGGAGGGTGAGGATCTTATCTGGGAGCAGGGGACACTTGGCGAAGATCTTCCTGAGGAATGTGTGCAGCTGGTCTTCGGAGTTCTCCTGTATAAGCTGCAGGCGGTCCTATATCTCTTGGATCTTTGACTGGGGAGTGAGCTTCTTGTAGAGGCCGGGGTTGCTCTTCTTCAACGATTGATCGATGTCCTGCTTGAAGTGTTGGAGATCTGAGCGTGCTCCTGTTACCACCTGCCAGTGCCATGCCATGAGTGCCTCAGCCTCGTGAGCTGCGGGTGCCCCCGATCTTCTCATGACTTTGTTGACCCTGGGCAGCTCTGGAAATGACGCAAGGTGATGTCTGTACTCGTGAATTAGAGCTAGCTGATCTCTGACTTGGAGGAGGGACTGCATGATCTTGGCCTCTTCCTGGGAGCTGGTGGTCTTGTCATCCTGAGAGTGTTTTTATCTCTTAGCCTCTCGAATCATCTCACCCTTGATGTTGCGAACTGCCTTTGCTTCTATCTCCTTGCGACTGTCACTCCTCTTGCCTAACTGCTGCTCATCATGTGATGTTCTTGGCTTTGGTTCCATAGGTTCACAGGACGAATTGCGATACTGGCGACTGCCCTCTCGTTGGAGTTGTTTGCGGTCGCATTTTCTTGTCATTTTTCTCTTGCTCTTGCATGCTCTCTTCTTGCGATCTCTGGTATAGATAGCATTTCCTGTAAGAATTCGCTCCCACTCTCTCATGAAAGCCTTCATCTTTTCTTTGGGAGGGTTATCTTTAACTAAAGCGCTCAAGCTCAAACACTTGACTCCTTTCAGCCATTTGTTTGCAAGTCTGTTGCATTCCTCGACTGTGATAGGCCAACGCTCAGCGCTGTCAAGTATATGCCACTAGTTGTCGACCTTCGCGATTACTCCTGCATGTAGCTGCTCACGGGTTTCTTCCTTGCCATTCTCCTTGACAGTGATCTCGTCCATCATCTGGAAGAAGAAGCGTGTGTGTTTCGATTGAGCTTCAAGATAGCTGAAGAGGCCGCCATGTTTGCATGCCTGCACATCTCTAAGAACTTGTCCAGTGATCACTTAAACCATGTGAGGACTGAGCCAGCATTTCCTTTGGTGATCGTAGATGAGGTGCTTGAGGTTCTTGAGAGAGTATCCATGCTCCCACCTCGCTTCAGGCTCTCTGAGCTTTGCCATGTGTGTTCTCGAGAGGTACAATTGTGTAAACTTGGAGGCAACATCGAACAATGGGCCTCCGACCATCATGTTCACTGCGTGAATGAGACAGGCGTTGAGAGACTAATCCTGATAACCTGGGTGCCAGAGAGCCTCCTTGAATAAGTCGAACATTGATAGCTATTCGACGTCTGCTGGGTACAGTTGAATCTGTCCAAGTGTGTTGAGAACTTCATCCAACTTGCTGTTTGAGAATTCCTCTCTGGTCTCTGCTTTCATCGTCGAGTAGTCAATCTCATCTACCTCGCAGAAGCCTGTAATTTTAGCTTTTGTTTTCCAGTTCCAAAAGTTTTTGTAGGAGGTCTCATAGTCATCGAGAGGGGCAAGAGAGTCCTCGCTCTCTTCATTTGAAGAAATAGTGAAATGTGTAGGGACGTCACACTCAACTTCTCTGTCTGCAAGCTCATTCAGAATGGTGGCGAGTGATCGTACTTGCTCAGGAGAGAAGGTGGCAATCGGCGCAATTTTGGTTGGAGTGGGTTAGCATCCTGTAAAGCACTGAGTAAGATCCACTACCTCAGGAGAGACGTCTTGCACAACAACGGGGTTTGGGCCCTTGATGCGACTCTTGTAGAACTTGTTCCATTGGACATTGGAGAGTAGTTGGGGTTTATGTTTGTCAAGGTAGTCATCCACCATCTTCTTAGCTCCAGCGCCTTGACAATCTGAGTCGGGAATCCAGTCACGGTCTGCATCGTTGTACCCCTGCCAGCTCACCTGCACCTTGAGCACTCCGTCTTCGAGTATAGCGTCGTGAATAGCAGCGAGTTGATGAAGGTTCTGCTTCTTCTTCCTCCTTAAGGTCAATACATGCTTTCTGGGCTTCTTCTGTTTCTTGGGTTGGGATTTTGGTACCATGTTTTGTCTAATTAAATTCAAATGTTAAAACTAATATATTATAAAGAGTCGTTAATTTAGTGTAATTAAGCGGTATTAATTTAATAGATCTGATCAAAAATACTTACCTCAAATTTTCAACATATGATTTTTTGGCAAACAGTATTGCAAACGATGACAAAAAAGAATTTTTCTCTTGAGGGGGTGACAGGAGCACCACGCGATTCTCCACATTTCATTTTACGAAAATGGAATGTCCGACTCAGACATCTATCACAGGGGCCGAGATAAGTTGAGATCATTATTGGGGTAGAAATGTTGGGCTGAATTATGGAAATCTTGAATACCATATCAACTTGGAAAGTTTTAATCAGACATTCCTCAAGCTCAAGTGGTCCAGGGCCGCAACCAGGGTCCTCTGGAACTCGCGCTGAAGCCATTGCCTGTCCATATGCGAGATTAGGAGGGCCAGGTGTGCGATGTACTCGCGCAGTTGCTTCCTATAAGGCTTACGATATGTGAGATTACTTAGTGGAAACAGGATATTAGCATGGATTGAGATCTGCGCTCTTAATTTGACGAAATACCTTCTCTACAGGGGCCATCGTAAATTAGTAAGGTCCAAGAAACAAGTAAGGAGCATTGAAGTCCTTAAGCATAGAAGTCGTGTACGAGGCCCGGTGATAGGGAGCATTATCGATCAGTATGATTGTTTTGCTTCGCCAGTTGGGGTTTACAGCATTCAGGTGGTCAAACAGCTTGGTAATGAAGTGAACAAAAGTCTAAGACGTGGTATAGCCATGAGAAACTTGAATGAGCATGTTACCAGTACTAGATGCGGCTGCGGTCACGGTGACTCGACTCATGCGTTTGCTGGAAGACTACATTGTGTGGACATTAGGAGGCGCCCATGAATACTTGCGGTAGTCTGTGCACTGTATGATGGCCTCATCGACATTAATTATCTCTTTGCCATCGCACAAGCCACTAATGAAGGCACTGGCTGCAAGCTGTCTTTGCAGCTTCGCCCTCATCTTGTTATGGTTAGGACTCAAGGGGTACACTTTGTGATATGTAAGGTGCAGGTCTCGCTTAAGGAAGGTTTGCAGACTGTGACGCGAGATATCAAAGCCCCTGTATCTATTGATTTGCCACTGTAGATTCTTGATGGTCACCACAGACTTCTAGTCTGCAATGGCTCTCTTGATGAAGATTTGGATATCTGAAGGAATCTCTTTTGGTCGCCTGCCTCGTTTTACCACTACTCTGGGATCTATTTGTTATTCAGAATCTTGAAGTACTTAGAGTACCTTGGACTTGCCTATACCAATAATGCGTGATATCTTGTAGGGCAATACCCCTTGATCACAGAGGAACCTTACCAAACGATACAGGCAATGCTACTCTTGTTCTCACTGCCTTTCATCATACCTATCTTTAGCCTAGCGGAGGTCATTAGTGATGCAAGGAAAGCATACAGAAGTTGGTTTATCTATGACTTCATATTTAGTGAATGAGTCTCCCTTTTAAGATCCCAGCACCTCCTCCATAGAGTGGTCTTCAATGGGTCCCTGTAAGCCATTGTATATGGTAATGTCAAGGTCTGGAAAGACCAAGGCCCGGGCCCTCTCTGCGAGTGCATGTATTTAGTTAGCAGAAAGAGCACTGTCAAGTGCACTATGCAATGTTGTGAGCGTCTTAGCATGAGCCCTTGGATCATACGAATGGCTTAGATCCTCATCCAGAGCATTCTAGCATACCTGGGCAAACTAATGGTTCAGCTATTTCAATTGTGCCTGGGTATGAACAAGTATGGCGACCTCAGCTTCATCTGAAAGCCAAGCGGTAATCAAGGCAGTGGCTATAAATTCAGTGTCCTTTTGAGACTTTTTATTTCCTCTTTGCTCTTCTAAATCCTCCTATAAGTTCTCCTCACTGAATCCACTAGATAGGGGTTTTCACTTTTTGATCTTGGCGTTAGGAGCTATAGACGCCTCGCCCCCATTACTCTCTAAGTTCTCCCAATAGTTGCTGTCGACTCCCTATGGTGCCCGATTCTCTTTCTTTTATTAGGCAGTGGTATTCTTATTGCGAATTCTCATCTAATATTATAGTATATCAATTACTCCAAGAATCTTCCTAATAGTTTATCACAGGAATCTTGAGGCACCCTATGCCTCACTCAAGATTCTGGAAATAATTCACTCATTATAATTACTAAAAGAATGTCGTAGCAGTAGCTGAGTTTTCTTGATGTGCAGACCAAGCTTAGTAGCAAGAGGGACATGCATCTCTTCTTGACCTAGGATGGGGTGGCCCATCTGCCCAGCCTGAAGCAGACGAACTCCTACTTCCTGAGCGCAATTATCAAGGGTGAGAAGAATGTAAGGACCCATGTTTTGTTTTCGTTTTACTTACCAATTTATAGTACATTCGAAGGGACCATGTCAAGGTGTCTGCTATTCCATTCCATGAAGACCTCACAGTAAGAAATCTCCTTGACATGGCGATGCAGTATTAGGATGTACTCCAGTTCCTCCCAGACCCCAGGGACTGGAAGAAGATAGACCGGCAATGGTTAGGGGATGTACTGAACACGGTCATACCCGACCAGCTTAAGGAGCGAATAGATACTGCTCTTTAAAAGAGGAGTGCTCGCTAAATTGAGCAGAGGCAGCTCAATGTGAGCATGAGGCCCGAGTTCGCTGATGCCCTCGCAAGGTGCATGAATATACCCTGTAAGAACTACTCTCTTAATTATATTTCCATCAGAGGGCAATGGACGAGCAGTGTCAATGCTGAAGCAAACATCAAAGCGTCGACGCACCCAGGAAGAGCTTGAGGAGATTAAGGATGAGGAGCGTCTGTTGCGCCATGATAAGCATGACTACATGCTCCAAGTGAAGAGACTCAAGATGGATCACAACCAAACACCACAGTAGAGGCAGCTGCCACGAATGATGAACTCCATGAGCGAAAATAGATAGCCGATGCAGCTGCAGGAAGGTCAACCATTGCAGTCACAGAGTCTCAATAAGACCCTATTCAACATTTGAAGTAATTCACTGGCATGGATTTAAGGAAAACTTGGGTTCATGCAGGCATCATGATTTTGAGGCTAACGTGCAAACAGACCATTCCTCCTCCATCACCAAGGACATTGTGTGTGACTTATTTGATCCTCCCAATTTTATAAGCATCATTGCTTTTACTTCCACATCTAATTTTTCACTCACCAGTTTGTCGAATGCTGATTATTTCTTACTTTGCCATCCGTTTCTTAGGGGTTTAAATGAGTAATTATACGAAGCTAGATTAGTATACTAGGGTTTGTTTTAATTTGCAATTAGTGATGGATACTTAGGTAGAGTATAGTGATCATTATTGTGTGCATGAAAGTGTTAGAAGTAGAGTGTTTTAAGTTTAATTATTTGCTTAACGTAAATATAAATAATGCAGCTCACTGTAGGTACATTTTACTACTACCTGCTTCATACTCACTGGGGATAATCACTAGGCTACCCTATTGTTGACTCCATGTTGGTCTCCTGCCTCTTATCCCCCAACATCGCTCTAATCGTGCCTTGAGAGTGTAGCTTCTGCAGCAACAATACTTTTCAGAGCACTGATGTCAAGGTCGTTGTGCCTCTTAGCTAGTTATGGGAGTTGCAAGCTAATGATGTGAGGTTCTTCTTGAGTATCAACTTCAAGGAGGGATTAACATAACTGTTCACTCTTGGAATTGTCAGTGACAACGTGATGATCTGGCATGGTCTTCTTGGTGTTCTTTTGGTATTAGTACTTTAAGCAAAGCTCTTTGTTGAAGACTATCTCGCGACTATCATCATCCTGCAGCAGGAAGGCTTGCGAGGCCATGATTGCCTTTATGTTGCTCTCTCCAATGAACGACACATGAAGAGGGTTCGATTGAAGACGCTCACACTCGAGAAACTTTTCAATTTCATCAGGTGGGGATTCCAGCCATGAGGATGCGATTTTGACTGTGGAGATTCTTACTGAATGCCCATTCAACACGTACGAGGCGTGGTGCTCCAACTGTCGCATAGCCTTCAGAAGGCACTCCATTCTGTAGTTGACCTACCAGCCCGTCATCACCTTCCCTTTTCCCAGAGCATTGTGCGAGTCTTCCACCTTTGGTGCCTTGATCTTGGAGTCCAGACAGGCATTCTTCACAATCATTTCCATGCATAAGACTTGAGCCAGTTTGAGGTCCTAATTCGCAGCGAAAGCATGCTAAGTGAAGCTCTCCATGCCTTCCAGTGTGCTGTTGATGGTGTCATACAGAGCTTCCTGTTGTTTAAGTAGGAAAGCTATTCCTCTAGATGTACGCTTGGGCTTGTTTAAATTGGAAGACACATTTTTGAGCATTCTCTCTTTCTTTGTTATCTGCTTCTGAGCAATGGGGTCGAGAATGTCCTTCATATCAAGCAGCTACCATTCGTTTGGCAGCCGCTCCTGTGAAATGAGTTATTGGTTGACATCATGCTTTTTTGATTTCAGAACCTGGCGCCACTCTGAGATTGTCTCTCTGAACAGCTTGATGAGAGGAACCTTCCAGTCGTCGGAGCCATCTTCTTGTAGCTTCAGGCTCTTTAGTATCTTCATTATTGACGACATTCGACTTCGAAGACCATTAGTAGTGATGAGTGTTTTTGAAACATACTTGGAATAGATCATGTTGCTAGTAGTAATTCGCACTGCCTCCACATTCTTCTAGGCAGCAGTATTCTCTTCATTGGGGTTTAAGAGGGATTCAATAGGAAGTCTTTAAGTTGACTATGTATTAGGCAAGTCTTTTCCTTTGAGGTCACCCTCGGAATGACTTAAGGCTAAGGTTTGTGATGACTCCTTTGTAGCTTTGTCAGGATTTCTAATAGGGATGCGGCCTGAGCCCCAGATTAGTCCATTCCCCACAAGGTCTTGTACACCTTCTAGGTCGAGTATTGTCACCATTAGCTTAGCGTGTTTAGTTGCTTGAATTCATTCTATGTGTCCTGGCATACTCCCTACTTGCATGGACCAATCTCAAAGTACGCTTTGAGAACTTATTCGTTTGCAGCGTGTCTTTAAAGAGCCTCGACATTTGCAAAGACATGCCATCATGAGACGAATTTAGGAGCCTCTCTACCAGGGGACGCAGCTTGTTAATGGCAGTTGAGATGTAGCCGTTAACTTCTGGCTTCAATAGGCAGTACATAGAATGCTTTTAGTACATGGCTCTTTGAAACATCCTTGACCTCGCGAAGTGATGCTAACAGCAAGAGTGATTCCTTGCCTTATCTTTCAGCCTAGACTCTCGAGACCTCTTGATAGCATCCAATCCAAGCATAATCAGGTTCACCTGCTCTCTCTGGGCTTCCTGTTCCCTCCTCTCAGCAGCTGTAAGCATGGACAGGGTCATTAGATAGTACTCCTAGAGATGCTTTTGGTCTCTAGACGCCCTCACATACATATCCTGTAGTTGAGTATCAGTTAATCTCTGAAATTTCCTCTGAGGCAGAGATTGGTTTCCTAACGGTTATCTGTGTATAGGTTTGCAGTTTATTACTTATTTCTTTTTTTTTCGATTTGTTCTAACAGGTTGTTCAATTTCTTGCTCAGATCTGGAGACAAAGCACCCAACGATGAGTGCCCAGGTAGGGAATCTCCACATCCTCCACCAGGCTTAGCTGAGGGCGTCATCTCCAACTGATCTCTTATATCATGAATAGGGCCCACATCAGAGATGTTTTTAGTGGTTGCAGTTGTCATCTTATAATATAAGGTTTACAAAGGGCCCCCACCTCTGACCTCGGGCGTGTCTGCCCTATTTGGTAGTGTCGTTCGCGATCGCAAGGTCTGATCCATGGTTTCATCGTTGCCCCCTTCGCACATGTAGGTGCCTTCTAGAGGAAATGTGGCTTTCTAACGGCCGCCCGCATATCAATGCTGTGCTCAACGATCTCCCTGTGGTGGGTGGTGACATTGTCGCCGAAGATGGTGGCCACCACGTCGTGAATCTCCTTCTTTGATCTCACACCAACGGTCATGTTGTCCAGGAGGCAGCGGAGCCTGGCCTCGAAGATGGTGGCGTCGAGAATGTGAGTGGGGGCGAAGTACGCCTGCATGTTGGGAGAGAGCTACTGCATGTCCAGCTCGACTGTCTCGGATGAGAGGAAGGGTATTATGTCATAAGACACTCTGTTATCAGGGCTCAGCATCAGTACAGGTGGGATTAGGTTTTATTATAATAATAAGTTAGGGATATTAGAAATAAAATTTAACTCAATCAGCTCATTTAATTTGGTTACTTTTTAATTATTGAAGGCCCCCCTATATATATATAATGTACTAATGTAATTAAACAAAAGCAACCAAATCAGTTTATAATAATAAAAATATTAAATTAATAGACTTTTGAATTTAAAATAACAACCAGCTTATTCAAATTCAATTTACTCTTTTACATATAAATCAAAGTAGTTGTAGTTAAAGTTTTCAAAATTTGTTCATTATTTTTCCTCATTCAATAGGGATTTTAAAATAAGCTGGACTTTACTATTTATGATAATTATTTATTGCATCAATGTAGTGAGATAACCCGACTTTAATATGAGAGTTAATTAAAATAAACATTTATAATGGTCATCTAACATATTAAAAATCTTATCATCAACATTTTAAATAAGTTTTGCACAGACAAATATGAAAACAAGTTTAAGACTGTAAAATCAAGCAAACAAACTACTAAATATAATAATCTTTATGATTAAACTCTACATATTATGATATTTTAACAATATAATTTAAAGATGACTATTCTTTTATAGTATTTTCTATATCTTTTCATTCAGAAATTTGATAGCTACTCCAGCTGCAATATTATTATTATACCTTTTCATTCGCATAAGTTACGATCTAACTGAAAGACTAAATATTGAAAACCTATTAGCAATCACTAAATCATGTTATTATTAATCATATTTTAAAAAATTATTTGCCAGAAAAACATCATTTAACTTGTAAACTCATATATAAATGCATGCTTTTCAAATGATATTTAAATTACCATATTAATCCTAAGAATTAGATTAATAGTCGAGTTTAACGGGTAAACCTACCAACCCAGTGAATTTTCCATATAAATTAAATTACTCATAATCATCTGATTTATCACAAATTTTAAAAAACTCTTTTTAAATTATATCACACTTGTATTGTTAGACATTGAAAACACAAGCTGTAATTTTCTAGACTCTAAAATAATCTTAGAATTTCTCCTATATCTAGATTTATATATAATAATATTTAAATCTTAATTTATACTTTTAAACTTCCTCGATTCAATTCCATTTTAACAATAGTTTAATTTGTAGAATAATAATTATGTAACTTTCATTGATTCTATTAATATATGGTAATTTATTCATTTATAAAAAAAATACTTTTTAAAGTTTATTGTGTGTTGAGTAAATTATACCATTATGAAGTTATTGAAAGGATTATCATTCGATTTATCCTTACAAGTACTGAATTTCTATGAATTCAAAATATCTTACACAAATAAAATATTAAAGATTGTACCTTTTAAAATTTAAATAATCTAATTCAATCAAATAATATATTAAATTATAAATAACAACTATTAAAAAAAATAACAAAGTAGCTTATTACGATGAATAATTTGTAAGTAAAATGAATACTCACTGAAAATGCAGACTTGTATAATTATAAATTACTTATCTCATAAATTAAGAATACCTAGTAGTAACTATAAAGATATAATATGACAAAGATTTATAAACATAGTGATAGAAACATATTAGCATGAATAAAAAACTAATTGAAAGATGTATCTATTTATGCTTTTGTAAAAGTAATGGCAAATCATTTTTCAACTCTCATATAACCAATTCTTCCTTGTAAACCATCAAAAGTCTTTCAAGAAATAGGAATTAAGAAAAAGCATAATCAGTTGATCTTGCTTGTTAAATTATTTAATTACCCAGAGCAACAGTATCAGAATTTTGATATAAAGAAACTATGCAACAGGTAACTAACTTAGGTCTAAGGCAAAAATTTAAGTATTTATAGCAAATCGAGAAGTTCTCGAGGGCATATATTGATATTAAATTTAAATAAATAAAATAAAAATATTATATACCAGAGTCTCTCCATTAATTATAATTGCAAGTCTTTTCAAAAAGTAATTTCTGGATTAAACTTCTAATTTGTCTAAGTAGTCCTCTTAACACAATATCTTACATAAATGTATTTATCAACTCTTACCAATCTAAATAAAAATATTAATATTGTTTATTCTTGTAAGCACCAGCATTCAAATATATTTTCAATGGTCTCATCACTTATTTTATAGCTTGTCTTCATGCCACTACTTCCTAAGTAAAATTAGCCAATTCTCTATTCAATCATACATTTCAAACAACTGTTGTTCTTTGCTTGGGTTAATGGATGTCTTTACTCTTATGTAATACATATTTCTTTTAAATCATTTATTTTCAATTGCCACTTTGTAAGGGTCTTGATAAATTATTTTCTAGAAACTTGAAAATTAATCTTTAAAATTCAGATAATTAGAAATATAAGTTTTTCATTAATTATCATGATAGAAATATATATTATGCATTCACAAATGTTAGCACCTTACACTAAAATTAGCTCATCTGGAGAAGAAGCCATTAAATCTACTAAAAATACTCTAATTTAATTAAACAAGTATGTAATAGATCTAGTATTTTGAAAAAATCTGATCTAATTTTTACCATTTATTTATGAAGAGTTTGTCCCATTTAATCATCTACATTTTATAATCTTTATGATGTTTTCATTGGAATTTATTGATATCACTACACAAATCGATGTTTTATTTAAAGTTTGATTTTATCCCTTTTTCACTATTAAACTTTCTTTGTTTTTATGTTTTAATATTGGGTTTAATTCGACAAACTAATAAATAATTTAATTATCTTGATTTGCTATCTTCAATGTAGTCATTTAGTATTTATCAATTTCAATTCGAGCTGAGTAACAGTTAAACTTCAGATTATTAATAATACTTTCTTAGTGATTTAAAACTTTGTTGAGACTGAATTTTAGGAAAGCACATCTACGAACTAAGGGAATAATTGAAGTGATTTGTACTTTTCCACCCTAGAATCAGATTTCTCGACTCTTCTATCCTCATTATAGACTCCACTTATGCTTTTTGAAACAAATTTTGCAATTTTTCATCAATAAAAAATAAAACAGGTCACTCTTTATTTTTATTAACCTTTTGTAGTACAGTTTGCTTTAGAATTAAAGATTTATTTTTATAGTTTTTTTTCTCATTTTATTGCTACATATTTCTAATTCTCTTTCATCATTACACAAGTGGCCGCTTCTCTGACTAGTAGTTGTGGAGACTTTAATTTATATACCATTTTTCTATCTTCCTCATTTTTAAGAAGATTAATTTGGAAATTATGATTTATTATTTTAATGTATTATATCTCTTCTGTACTTTTTGTTGTTTTATTAATATTCATTTCTGCTCCACACTTGAAATTACGTCATCATCGAATAATTAATATCCTAAATAATAAATTCTAAAATGAAATCATAATTAAGAAAATATATAAGATTTACAACAATATCACTGGATTAATTTTCTAATTTAATTGAATGATAGATGTTCAAGCTCTTATTAATTATAAATATGCATCAAATTAAGGTTTTATTAGTTATATTTTAATTAAAATAGAGAGAAGCAATACCATTTTTTTACTTTTCCATAAATACTCAGACCTATTATTTGAGGTTTCATCAATATTATTTAAAGTTTTAATAATAATAATAATAATAATAATAATATACAACTCTTATATTATTAATCAATAATTAAAAGATTAAGGTGTTTTCCGATGTTACAAGTCTTATAAGCATTAGTTAATTTATTATTACTACATTAACTTTTAAATATGATAAAATAGAAAACATTTGGAAATTTGAGAAATATAAAATAAAGAAACTGGCATTAAATAAAGCTTCGTAAATTAAATCATATTATACAGAGAAAAAAATGAATTTTATATTTGCTTTTTTTGTGAATATCATGATATATATTAATTGCGTGAATTATTTTGCATAATTATACTTTTATTATTCTTTATTTACCAAAATCAATTGTTGTCCTACGAAGAGTAATTTATAACTCTAATTGAAGATCATGATACTTGAAGTCTCATAATTGCGCTTTAGTATAACAAGTCATTCTATATTTACTCTTAGTAAAGAGTTTACTAAAACATACCTAAAGTTTATAAAATAATGTTTTTACTCTGATTTTTAGTACATATATAGGTAGTTTGAGATATTTCGCACATAATTTAAACTCAAAAGAATACTTACTCTTAATGTCTAAGAATACAATCGGTGCTTCCACTGTAGAGTTCTCCTTCTTTATTAGATGCTCTTTTTCCATATTTGATTAAAGTTAAGAAAATATAATACTTTACTGTTAATTCATAATTTAAAATAATTCTTGATTTTTAAAGATTTATGATCGATATCAAAATATCAAAGTTTTCACCATTATTACTGCTATATAGGTGCTTATTTTACAAGCATTCTATTTCAATGAATTGACTAAAACTGTTAATTTAGCTGCAAGGATCATTATTTATTATAATTTTAATGCAATATCTAATTTAATGGCAAATCCTGCTCATATTATTCTTATAAATTATGCTAACTAAATTATCATTTGTTTTAACACTTTTGATATTTAATAGTATAATAATGAAAATATTATGGAAGCTCTTCTTTTAATTTACTTGCATTTGAATATTTATACTAACTTTTTGGAAAATTTTAATAGCCAAACAACTACTTGAATGATTTCATTAAAATATAATTAATAAATATCTAGAAATCAGCATTTAGTTGCTATCTTTCATGAGCATTTAAACATTCTAATTACCTTAACGAACAATATTTAATTAACTAATTTATTATTACTTTTGTAATAAGTTCGTACTAAGATCATTGACAGTCATATTATTCTCAAGCTAGGTATTTGGATGATATTCATTAAATTCTGAAAATGATAGTAGCATTACTAATGAAGAGGTGCTTTTTATAAATTGAAGTTTCAACGCTATGTTTTAATTTTTACAGCTTATCTTGCTATTTTGTATTAAAGCAAACTTTTGCACTGAGTTTCTAATAAATAGAATAGCTTCATTTGTGTTATTTCAATGAATTAAATTAAATTTATATAAATAGCAATGAATAAAGATGTTCATTCACATATTTTATAAGATATCATATTTAAAATAATTTAAATGTGGAAAAGAAAAGGATACTAAAGAGAAATTAAATTGATTTTTTGTTTATGGGTTTTTTTCATAAATATATATTATAAAGTAAAATATATTTTTATAAAATTAATGAAAAAGCTAATAAAAAGCAATCATAAATAATAAATGTTAAATTTAAAATAATAATTCATTAAACAAATAAATTTTAATTTCGAGGAAAAACAGAAATGGAATGCAGAAGCAACTTTGTCATCATTCCATCCTCCTTCGTACTTTTCTTTATCCGTCCATACCTACTTTGTTGTTTCTATCTTTTTCCAATGTCTCCTGAGCTCTTGGTCTACGGGCTTTACTACTTTTGATGGTAAATATTGCTAATATATAAAATAATTAGATATATTTTTTAACTCAAAAATTTATTGAGTAAACAACTTCTTCAACATTTCTTTATTTCCAATGATAATTATTTGTTTTAGTTTTATCCATTATTCTCAAGGAATGAAAAAGATTCTATATTTGAAGTTGTTATATTGTTCAAAATTTTATAATGAAGAAATCATTGTTAGTAATATATTTTTCTGTATATATGATGCTGTAAAATTTACTTCTTAAAATAAACAGAAAAGACAAGGAATACCCAATTTTATGATATATATATATATATATATATAAACCCCAAAACCCCAAAACCCCATAGAGTTAAAATGGTTGGAAAATCGAGCATATAAATAAATAATCAAAACTTAAATTTATATTATGCTTAATAGATAGTAAAAATTCATCAATTCTAACAATGAATTAAAGTTATCAATAGTTTAAATGAATAGACCAACAATCAAAACCCCAAAACCCTTTCAGTAGTTTGATTGAGTTTTTGATTGATAAAAGTAGACCATTAGTGCATACTTTATTAGGGTTTTAATAGGGTTTTTGTAGGGGTTTAATGTTTAAATATTAGTATTTTAAGTGAGTATATGCGAGGTTTGGGGTCAGTTTATGACAGTTAGTATATAGATATATTGTTTAAGTTGCGATAATTATGTGAAGATTATAGTGAATAACTCAAGCCTGTTCTGAATTATACGTCTATAGCAAGGCTACTCCATAAATCTCCTGCAACTGTGAGGTCTCACTGTCTATTAGCATTGAATTTAAAGAGATAGCAGCTTAATTCTAAGCCTAAAAGACCTCTAAAATTTTAGCAGCATCATATCGATTATCTAATAAATGATAAGACACTTAAAAACTGGGCTCACTTCTCTCTAGCCTAGAGAGCTGTGATGTTTCATCGCCAATTTCCTGAGCTTCACATATCTGCCTAATCGATAGCTAACATATATAAAAACAACGGAATATCTTACAAGACAGTCAATCGCATTAAGAGAGTGATTGACTTTAATGTTCCATTTTATAAGAATATTAAATTATATATTAGATTAAATGCAGAGGTCATAAGAGCATAATATAAAGTTCATACACGCTGATGAAGCTGTATTTACATTCAATACCTTTATATCAAGGTCTTGGTACAAGAGGTATAGTAATATAGAAGTTTATGACTAAAAGGTTAAATTTAAACTCATGCAATTCTTGAAGGAATAAGTGAAGATAGTGCCTCGAGACTTATGTTATTCACCCTCGTTCTATAAAGACTGAATAATATATTAAATTCTTGCAATAACTCAGAGATAAGTACGCTGACTAAGAAAGTATTCTATTCGTTGATAACTTGTCAGTTCATAAAACTAAAGACTCAAGGAAAGAATATGAAAGGCTAAACATAACACCTGTATTCAATGTTCCTTACAGCCATTAGTTCAAGGAATTGAATTATATTGGGGATTATTGAAAGGTCATTATAAGAAATTGCTGCTCTACCATCTGATGCATGATTTAAAGATAGATACAGTCGATTTTAATAAGAGTGCTGCTAAGAGAGTCAGCGATGATAAAGCTAAAGTATGCGTAAGAGAAGGGAGATTTGTGTATATAAATAAGTTTTAGATTTAAACGAATGAATAAGTTCACATATTAAATTTGCCCGTAAAGGGATTTGGCTTCTCTTTCTTTTCTTCCTCTTAAGGCTTGCTTGGGCCAATGTTTCTTCTCTTAGTGCCAGCCCCTGCATCTATGTTCATCTCTTCTGGCTTTATAAATCTTTGAAGAGCCTCTTACTCAATTCAAGTTTTACTTGAGACTTTCTCTCTCTGTTTAATTTACTGCGCTCTTTCATCAAGTATATAAAAGTACCAAGCTTTTCTATAAAGTTAGAAGACTAAGCTTACTTGAGATGAAAGGATGCTTTTAAAGTTCCTACAGCCAGGTATCACTTATTTTAATACCTTGCTGCTCTTTTTCTTCAGGAGAGATGCTGTAGCGTTTCTTATGAGCTTCTTAAATAACTTCATTTAAGTACTCAGGTTTCAGAGTTGCAAGAACACCAAAGAAGAAGTTTCTCTCTGGCAACTTATTAGAGAGCTGTAGCTTTGATGGAAGGCAGAGAGCTACGTCCGAATCACTCATAGCATCGTCATATAGGTTTGTCACTGATATTTCAGGGCAGTTAGGTATCTCTATCATCCTAATTTAATTAGACTTAAAAGCTTTTTTCTCTTCACTAAGCAAGGCTTTAAGAATGAAATTTTAGTTCCCTCCTAAGTTGGCAAGAACAATCCAACTATAATGAATTTATTAATCTTACTTAAGAACTTACCTTGCTATACCAAATATCTATAAAGGTCCTCTTCACTTCGAAATTTTCCTATTAAATCTTGAGATTAAATTCTCTTCATTGAATCATTCATACACTCCATCTTGCTTCCTCTTTCTAGAAATGTTAATGAAATTTAAAATTATGGATATCCATTCTAAGTTTATTAAAATCTTACTACTAAATAGGAAGGACCTACTGGAGGTCAACCTTGAAAGTATATGCGGAGAAGCATTCAAAACCCCAAACCCCTTAGTGAGGTTTATAAGTGCTTTGATTTGTAGGGTATAGTTGGGATCTTATTGGGGTTAGTAGAGAAAACGCAGGTTTTTTGTGAATTTAATGAATATTTAATTATTATTAGTGTACATAATTCAAACAAATTTTATTTGCTTGTTTTTGTTGTATCTCTTGAATCTAGCTCTCTATAATTGCTCAAGTATGTCATTTAAGGATTATCTAGGATATGAAGGAGCTCTCACGATTATCATCTCTACTATGCTTTTTATTTCTTCGCAGACATCTTCTTACTTTATATGTTTCTGAGCTAAACTTATTGATTATTTTTTCATACTTTGTACCAAAGTAAGACATACATTCCATGTCACTTTCTAATATTATTGCTGCTACTGCCCAAACATCCCATCAAACAGAACCATTAGTCCACTTCTCTCTTATAGGGAAGTAACCTGGAGTACCAAGTACATGTGCTAAAGTGACAATCTCCTATCTTAAAGCTCTATTGAAATCGATAACCACTACTTCTAAAGGGCAGAGATTTAGCATAACGTTTTCAGGCTTCAAATCTCTATGAACATATCCAAGTTCATGCAAGTCCTTAACACCCTGAATCATATCTGAGAGTATATCGTTTAAATCAACAGGGTATCTATTGTGATATAGGTAGTCTCTCAGAGTCATCTCAAATTTCTTTAGCCTTAATGCGATGAAACCATAACTTAAATAACACCATTTAGCTTAAGCAAATTCTTGCAGTCTTTTCTTTAGGCCTCTCTAAGTACCATGTATTCATTTGCAAACTCGTTCTAATACTGTGGTTCTTAATAAGATAACTGAATGGATACACCTTGTATGCATACTCATCAACTACTATGAGCTTCGCTTTTGCAGGCACGTTTATATTCAAGTAGTTTTCAAAACAAGTGCTTAGATCAACTGCATTTAATGCAGGTATATTCATAGCCTTCGCTTAGAAGCATGCTAAAATTGTATTACCTGCTGGCTGGTTCATCGATTCTATCGCTTCTGTCTCTTGAGTCTCTCTTGCTGCTCTCTTTATGACTCAAGAGTATTAGATTTTCTTTTAGCTGGCACTAGTTTCTTAGTCTCTTAATCTTCAATCAAGAACTCACTGAGGTGATGCTTTTGCATATGCCTTTTAACTTTAGCTGAGTGAGTATATGATTTCATGCATGTCGTACACTAATACCTACCATCAACCTTTTCATGCTAGAAATAGATCTTGGCTTTGCCAGAGTGTACCTCTTTAAGGTGTCTCTTCAAGCTTTGTTCAGTTGAGAAATGATTCTAGCAGTCTTCACATTAATATGTTTTTATCTTTTCGATTGGGTGCTGTCCTTTTAGCTCCTCAACATAATCAATTTAAGTTTAAACCCCTATCTCTGCGCTCTTCCTCTGGTTTAATACTTCTATGATAAAAACCTCTGCTTCAAATTCAAGAGCTCTTAGCTCTACCTCCCTCTCAACATAAATGATTTCAGGCTTTTTAGTGGAGCCAAAGTTGAGCATTGATTGACCTGCTCCTAAAAGTGCCGCTCTACGATTTAAGTTGACCGCCATGTTTAAATTCAAATTTAAATTTCTATTATAAAGCTCTTAAAACCTCTATAGCTATATCTGGACTATATAGGAGTTGCAACAACATTAATGATGGTTTGATCTAAGCTATAAGACTTCATATTTATACTAAGTTTATAAGTATAATTTTCGTAATTTTACTCTTAATAATTTTGATTCTGGTACCAACTCAGGTAAAGTTCAGGTTGGAACTGGTACCAATTAAGTTTTAAACCATATTGGAACTTTTCCATTAAAACCTCACTGGATTAAAACTAAGCGTAAGGTAGAATTTTTTGAAATTAAATCGAATTTAATTTGAAATATACATATATGAATATAAAGGTCTTGAGATGAATTAAGACAATTAAGAATGTATGAGGTAAAGCCTAATTAGGGCAATTAATTTAGCTATATCTCAATAAGCTGATTTCCAATCAACCCAAGATATTTTGACTGCCGTCCTTGAGCTTATAAGCTCATAAGTGTGGGCTTATAAGCCCAAAATCTTCTAAAATCGACCACATCAAGGGTCATTTTTCCAAAATCTGTTTTTTAAGTTAAAAGTCTATAGAGGGCAATAATGCCCATTTTATGTTAATTCTCAATTAAAGTAGAAATTATAAGGCTTTAATTATTTAAAATCATTAAAAATTAAACTTATATTAGTTTTAATAGAATTCTCTATAGAGAATTTAAATCAACCTTAAATTTATTACGTTTTAAAATTTGAGTTTAAAATTTTAATATATAATTTCTACTTTAATTGAGAATTAACATAAAATGAGCATTATAGCACTCTATAAGACTTTTACTTAAAAAACAGATTTTTGAAAAATGACCCTTGAAGTGGTCGATTTTAGAAGATTTTGGGCTTATAAGCCCAAACTAATGAGCTTATAAGCTCAAGGAAGGCAGTCAAAATATCTTGGGTTGATTGGAAATCAGCTTATTGAAATATAGCTAAATTAATTGCCCTAATTAGAGCTTTACCTCATACATTCTTAATTATCTTAATTCATCTCAAGACCTTTATATTCATATATGTATATTTCAAATTAAATTC